>MU260412.1:157500-160000 GCA_020310875.1 Ceratopteris richardii
GTTTGGTAAGTCACACAGATTGCCATACACCAAGAAAGGATTTATGCATGAAGATTACTTGGAATTGGTGCATACAGATGTTTGGGGACCAAGCAAGGAGCCATCCATATCTGGATCAAGGTACTATGTGTCCTTTATAGATGACTATAGTAGATGGACTGTCTTGTACTTCATGAAACATAAAGATGAAGTATTTAATTGTTTCAAAAGGTATCTTGCATTAGTTGAGAATCAAACAGGTAGACATTTGAAGAGGCTAAGGTCTGATGGTGGTGGAGAATACTTCTCCAATGACTTTGAAGAATTCTTGCAGGAAAGAGGCATCAAGAGGGAGATTACCACAAGGTACTCACCTGAACAAAATGGGGTAGCTGAAAGAAGAAATAGACTTATTGTGGAGACAGCTAGGTCTATGCTTAATGAGAAAAAACTACCAAATTATCTTTGGGCAGAGAGTGTATCTACTGCCACATATTTAATTAACAGGTTGCCATCAAAGACACTTGATGGAATGACACCCTATGAGGCTTGGCATGGTAAGAGACCATCTGTGGATCATTGCAAGATCTTTGGGTGTGTTGCATATGTGCATATTCCCTCACAGGTAAGGGGAAAGCTAGACCCTAAGGCTGAAAAGTGTATCTTTATTGGTTATGATTTAAATCAGAAAGGATACAGGTTCTATAACCCCTCAAACAAAGGCTTCAAGGTAAGCAGAGATGTCATCTTTGATGAAAATGATTCATGGTATGAAAATGAGTGCAGGAAAGTTAACCTACCTTATGATATGGAAGAAGACTTTCCAAAGCTTGTCAGGCAAGAACCAACTCAGAAGGAGGACATAAGCTCAGATGATGAAGACACCATCAACATTGAAGAGTTCAAAGCTTGGAAATCCAAAGGGAAGATGAAGATGAAGCAACTTGAAGACAATCCAGAATCCTCAACTCAAGCTATGAGGAGATCTCAAAGAGAAAAGAAGAAACCAATTAGGTATGGATATGATACTTCACTTGTAACCAAGCACTCTGTATATCTTGCAAAGGATATCTTGAATGAAGAACCAGGTACATTTGAGGAAGCTATTACTAAACCAGAATGGAAGGAAGCAATGGATGAAGAAATGGAGGCTCTCAAGGAGAGTGATACTTGGGACTTAGTACCCAAGAAGGACTCCATGAAAGTTATAGGATCCAGATGGATCTACAAACTCAAGAGGAACTCAGATGGCACAATAAACAGGTATAAAGCTAGGTTGGTAGCCAAGGGTTTTGCACAAACCCAAGGCATTGATTATGAGGAGACATTTTCTCCTGTGGCCAAGATGCCAACTATCAGAATCATGGTGAGTGTAGCTGCATCCAAGAATTAGAACATGTACCAATTGGATGTGAAGAATGCATTCTTGAATGGATGGATATCTGAAGAGGTCTACATGTCACAACCACCTGGCTATGAGGATCCCAATAAGGTAAATCATGTTTGTAAATTGAAGAAGGCTCTGTATGGATTGAAGCAGGCACCTAGAGCATGGAATTACAGATTGACAACCTATCTCTTGGATCAAGGATTTGTGATGAGTAAAGCAGATACTTCATTGTTTATAAAGAAGAATAATTCAGAGGTAATATACTTGTGTGTCTATGTTGATGACATCATTATTACAGGAAATGATGTTCAAGGAATTAGACACATCAAAAGTCAAATGATGAAGGAATTCAAGATCAATGATCTTGGATTGTTGAAGTACTTTCTAGGACTTGAATTGGTATACACAAATTCAGGTATATTCATTACTCAGAAGAAGTACATTCAGGACATGGTTAAGAAGTTTAATTTGTAGGAAGCTAAGATCTCAAACATTCCTATGGAGGTCAACCACAAACTTAGTGCACATAAAGGAGAAGAGCTTAAGGATATTAGAGGTTATCAAAGTTTGGTAGGTAGTCTTAACTATGCTACCTTAACCAGGATTGATATATCATATGGTGTTAGTGTACTTAGCCAATTTATGCATAAGCCAAGAGTACCACATTTGGAGGCAGCCAAGAAGATAGTAAAGTACCTAAAGGGAACACAAAATCATGGTCTGTATTTTCCATATTCATCAGACATTGATATCAAAGTATACTCAGATGCAGATTGGGCAGGTTGCAAGGATGACAGGAGGAGTACATCTGGTTACATATGCTTTGCAGGTGATAAACCAATTTCTTGGTCATCCAAGAAACAACCCACAGTAGCTCTATCATCTACTGAGGCAGAATACAGAGGGCTAGCCAATGCCACTCAAGAAGCAATATGGTTGAAGCTACTATACTCAGAATTGGGCCTATACACAAGGCCACCTATCATATTTGGTGATAACACAAGTTCACTTCATCTAGCTGCTAATCCAGTTTATCATGCTAGGACAAAACACATAGAGGTTCATTACCACTATGTGAGGGAGAAATTACTTAGCAAAGAAATTCAATTATCATATGTGTCTACTAATATA
>MU260412.1:185000-197500 GCA_020310875.1 Ceratopteris richardii
TTTTTTGTGGATGGACTCCACAACCTATTTCCCATCTGCTTATCATCATATCCAATGAACAAATACTTTTCAGGTTTAGGTTCCAATTTGTGCCTTAATTGAGATGGCACATATGCATATGCCAAACATCCAAATACTTTGCAATGATCTAGAGTAGGTCTCTTAACCCACCATGCCTCATATGGTGTCATACCTTGCAAAGCTTTACATGGTAATCTATTGACCAAATATATAGCTATATTTACAGCCTCAACTCACAAGTAATTTGGGCAATTTTTCTCCTTCATCATGGATCTTGCAAACTCAACAAGAGTTCTATTCCTCCTTTCTGCTACACCATTTCGTTGAGGAGAGTACCTGCAAGTAATTTCCCTTTTTATACTTGCATTCCACAAGCAATCACTGAACTCATTAGAAAAATACTCCCCCCCTCCATCTGACCTCAGTCTCTTCAACTTTTGACCTATAATTCTCTCTGCATACACATGATAATGTTTGAATGTATTGAATACCTCTGACTTATCTTTGATCACATAGATAGTGATCCATCTGGTAGCATCATCAACATAAATCACATAATACCTTGAACCAATCACATAATACCTTGAACCATTGATACTGAAATCCTTTGATGGTCCCCACACATCTCTGTGTACTAACTCAAGCTTCTCTGAATACATAAAACCATGCTTGGAATAAGATTGCTTATGAGCCTTACCTAATTGACATGCCTCACATCTGTATGTCATATGTTGACCTGCAACATTAGGCAATCCAAGCACTGAACCATTATTAACTATATCTTTAATACCTCTTTCATTAAAATTTCCAAGCCTTTTGTGCCAAAGATCTAACTTAGAGATCTTATGTCGTCCATAGGTAAAAAAGGCATGACCAACATTACCTTGAATCTTCTATGTGAACAATCTTCCTTCTTTATTTCCTGAAACAATTTGTTTAAACCCATTGCTAGGGTCTTCCACAAAAAATCCTTCATTAGTGAACCTCCCTTCATAACCTTTTTCATCAATTTGTCCTACACTTATCAGATTCTTTGGAATTGTAGGAACATACAAAACTTTACTCAAGAGAGTACTACCATCCTTGACCTTCACTGATCCAATTGACTTCACATTATGCTTTGTATTGTCACATGTTTGAACTACATGATTAGTTACCTTATTTTCCAAATCAGTCATCAATGCTATGTTGCCACTCAGGTGATTGCTACACCCTGAGTCAATGTAGAAGACTCTTTGGTCTTCACTTTACAAGTTGCATTCATTATCAATGTTGAATCCTCCTTCTCATATGAACCATAATTGTAGTAGGTATTGTTGACTTTGGAATCTTCTACCTACATTTCTTCCAAAATAATTTCTACTACCTCTACCTCTGAAATTACCTCTTTGATTTCTGCCACCTCTTCCTCTTGAATTAAAGTTCTGATTATATCCACCATTATTCTGAGTGTTATGCCAAAAATCATGAGCTAAGTGATTTGTCTTACCACAAATCCAGCAAGCTTTGACTCCATCTTTATTACTCTTGCCTCTTCCTCTACCTTTGCCACCTCTCTTACTCTTAGGAAGTTAGCCTGGCTAGTTGTTCCTTCATCTTCATTTGCTTGTTGCTTCCCTCTGTTATTCTTCTTCTTATCCTTTGAATACATTGCTTGACCTGCACTTTTATCGCCTTCACCTTTAACATCCAGCTCAAAGGTTAGCATGTGTCCTAGCAATTGATTTGAGTTAGGAGTAAAACGATCTAGTGATAATTCAGTAGACAAATTGAATGGCTTCCATTTGTCATCACCTCTCAAACCTATGAGGATTTGCCTTACCAATTTATCCTCTTCAATATCTTCATCAGCTGCTCCTAATGCATTTGCAATGTCCTTCATCCTTGTTACATAATCTGAGATGGATTGAGAGGCCTTCTTCTTGAATTTGGTAAACTCTGCCCACAAGGATGCCTTCCTTGAATTTGTGGTGTTTTGGAAATGCTCCTTCAAAGCCTTCCATATATCACTTGCACTTTCAAGACCCCTAATATGAGGTAGCAATTAGTCATTAACTCCCATATATATAATGCTCCTAGCTTGAGCATCTCTCTTCATCCAAGTCTTCAATTCTGACAATTCGTCCCTAGTTGGAACACTAGGATCTCTGAACTCAGGCTTTTCTTCTTCACCTGTAATATAACCTATCAAGTGTTTGCTCATAAGAGGAGCTTCCATCCTCATTCACCATGCTGGATAGTTATCTCTATCCAATTTCTCTATCTGAAGAGAATCTCCCATCCTTTCTTCACCTGTGTATTAAATCCTTCAAGCTTTATAAGGAATAAGGTTACCTTTGCTTCGAATGAAGTTCCTTTTGTCTTCCTTGATATCTTCTGGCCTCCTTTTCAAGCTTTGCTTTCAAGCTTTCACCTCTTGTATCTTCAAATGTTGAATTCTTCATAACTATAGTAGTCGGGGTCCTCCTTTCTTCAATTTTGATGCTTCCTCCTCTGATACAAGTGATGGAGAGTGTTAATCTCCAAAAGAACAAGTTATTCTTGAATTTAAAGCACCTCTATATCAAGAATAACTTAAAAGCTTCACCAATTTTGTAGAGGAGGTACTGGGGTAACCACTTTTATAGAAAACAAACACTTCCAGTATGTCGCCTACTCAAGGGGGGTTCTCTTTAGGGAAGTATACCCTTTAACATTTCTGTGAGCAGGTAGATAACACGGATTGCACAGAGTAGTGAATGCTTCAGAAAATATGAACAATATATGACCAAGGAAGACCATACACCTTTTGATCCGAATCAGATGATTACAAAGTTGGGCAGAGAACTCAGAACAATACAAATGGTAGTATTTCTCAAGAGAATAGAGATTAATCAACACACTGACTCACAGAAAAATAACCCCAAGCTACTCTCTTACATTATAGTGCTCATAGCCCTTCACTGTGAAGCCTACCCTCTGTATACACGACAGAGTAGCTCCCACAGTAGACTTGAAACCACCAAGTGCACGAGAGGTCTTCTACACGTATACGTGGACCACTGTATCTCTGAAACTTGTACATGTACTCCTGTGTGTGTCGTCGTCGTCGTCGTCGTCGTAACCCAAATGAGCACAAATCCTTTGATTTTATAGGCCCCAATAGGCCAAGAGAGCCTTGCCGAATCTTCACGTCCACTGATCACGCGCCGGTTAACCACCCAAAATTGGAGGGGTAGGTCAATTGTTCCCTTGATTTGAATTGGATCCACTGCTGGCAATTCCACTTTTACTTTTAACAATCCACCTTTACCCTTTCACTTGCCATCAGAAATTCCCATTTTGTTTTGTTTTGTTTCCTCTCTTATTTAATCCCCGGTATTTGAATGAAGCCGTTAAGTCTAACTGCGTATCCCTTGACCAAGTGCATTTGTCATTGCACGAGCAGCATTACCAACTAAGACGCCTCGGCAACTTCTAAGGAGACTTTCAATGGAGGCATGTATTTCTCAACACATGCTTCCAACTCTGTTGCTGATGGGATAGCTAGTAGGTCTTTAGGTTGAGAATCCTTTGTCCATTTTATAAGAACTGACATTTCATCATTAGGTGTGTGAAAGCAGCCATACCCACTGTAGAATCACCTCTCTGGGAGAAAAGTGATACAAGGAGGGGGAAGGGGAGGCGCCCGTGGGAGTGTGAGGAGGGGGAAGGGGAGGCGCTCGTGGGAGTGTGAGGAGGGGAGAGGTGGTGGGAGAGAGGTGGCCCGCGGGGGTGTGAGGAGGGGAGAGGTGGTGGGAGGGGGTGGCTCGCGGGGGTGTGAGGGGGGAAGAGGTGGTGGGAGGGGGGTGGCTCGCGGGGCTGTGAGGAGGGGAGAGGTGGTGGGAGGGGGGTGGCCCGCGGGGGTGTGAGGAGGGGAGAGGTGGTGGGAGGGGGGTGGCTCGCGGGGGTGTGAGGAGGGAAGAGGTGGTGGGAGGGGGGTGGCTCGCGGGGGTGTGAGGAGGGAAGAGGTGGTGGGAGGGGGGTGGCTCGCGGGGGTGTGAGGAGGGGAGTGGTGGTGGGAGGGGGGTGGCCCGCGGGGGTGTGAGGAGGGGAGAGGTGGTGGGAGGGGGGTGGCTCGCGGGGTGTGAGGAGGGAAGAGGTGGTGGGAGGGGGGTGGCTCGCGGGGGTGTGAGGAGGGAAGAGGTGGTGGGAGGGGGGTGGCTCACGGGGTGTGAGGAGGGGAGAGGTGGTGGGAGGGGGGTGGCTCGCGGGGGTGTGAGGGGGGAAGAGGTGGTGGGAGGGGAGGAGGCTCGCGGGGGTGTGAGGAGGGGAGAGGTGGTGGGAGGGGGGTGCCTCGCGGGGGTGTGAGGAGGGGAGAGGTGGTGGGAGGGGGGTGGCTCGCGGGGGTGTGAGGGGGGAAGAGGTGGTGGGAGCGGGGTGGCTCGCGGGGGTGTGAGGAGGGGAGAGGTGGTGGGAGGGGGGTGGCTCGCGGGGGTGTGAGGGGGGAAGAGGTGGTGGGAGGGGGGTGGCTCGCGGGGGTGTGAGGAGGGGAGAGGTGGTGGGAGGGGGGTGGCTCGCGGGGGTGTGAGGGGGGAAGAGGTGGTGGGAGGGGGGTGGCTCGCGGGGGTGTGAGGAGGGGAGAGGTGGTGGGAGGGGGGTGGCCCGCGGGGGTGTGAGGAGGGGAGAGGTGGTGGGAGGGGGGTGGCTCGCGGGGGTGTGAGGAGGGGAGAGGTGGTGGAAGGGGGGTGGCTCGCGGGGGTGTGAGGAGGGGAGAGGTGGTGGAAGGGGGGTGGCTCACGGGGGTGTGAGGAGGGAAGAGGTGGTGGGAGGGGGGTGGCTCGCGGGGGTGTGAGGAGGGAAGAGGTGGTGGGAGGGGGGTGGCTCGCGGGGGTGTGAGGAGGGGAGAGGTGGTGGGAGGGGGGTGGCCCGCGGGGGTGTGAGGAGGGGAGAGGTGGTGGGAGGGGGTGGCTCGCGGGGTGTGAGGAGGGAAGAGGTGGTGGGAGGGGGGTGGCTCGCGGTGGTGTGAGGAGGGAAGAGGTGGTGGGAGGGGGGGTGGCTCACGGGGTGTGAGGAGGGGAGAGGTGGTGGGAGGGGGGTGGCTCGCGGGGGTGTGAGGGGGGAAGAGGTGGTGGGAGGGGAGGAGGCTCGCGGGGGTGTGAGGAGGGGAGAGGTGGTGGGAGGGGGGTGGCTCGCGGGGGTGTGAGGAGGGGAGAGGTGGTGGGAGGGGGGTGGCTCGCGGGGGTGTGAGGGGGGAAGAGGTGGTGGGAGGGGGGTGGCTCGCGGGGGTGTGAGGAGGGGAGAGGTGGTGGGAGGGGGGTGGCTCGCGGGTGTGTGAGGGGGGAAGAGGTGGTGGGAGGGGGGTGGCTCGCGGGGGTGTGAGGAGGGGAGAGGTGGTGGGAGGGGGGTTGGCTCGCGGGGGTGTGAGGGGGGAAGAGGTGGTGGGAGGGGGGTGGCTCGCGGGGGTGTGAGGAGGGGAGAGGTGGTGGGAGGGGGGTGGCCCGCGGGGGTGTGAGGAGGGGAGAGGTGGTGGGAGGGGGGTGGCTCGCAGGGGTGTGAGGAGGGGAGAGGTGGTGGAAGGGGGGTGGCTCGCGGGGGTGTGAGGAGGGAAGAGGTGGTGGGAGGGGGGTGGCTCGCGGGGGTGTGAGGAGGGAAGAGGTGGTGGGAGGGGGGTGGCTCGCGGGGGTGTGAGGAGGGAAGAGGTGGTGGGAGGGGGGTGGCTCGCGGGGGTGTGAGGAGGGGAGAGGTGGTGGGAGGGGGGTGGCTCGCGGGGGTGTGAGGAGGGAAGAGGTGGTGGGAGGGGGGTGGCTCGCGGGGGTGTGAGGAGGGGAGAGGTGGTGGCAAAGGGGTGGCAAGGGGGTTGGGTAGTAGGGAGGGTGGGGGCCAGCGGGTCAAAAGGTGGCGGGGGAGGAGAGAGAAGGGCGGGGGAAGAGAGAGGGGGAGAGAGAGAGAGAGAAAGAAAAAGAGAGAGAGAAAACGAAGCATTAGATTGAATTTCACCACCATCAACAGCTACCCAAATCCAACTTCAAAGGTAAATCATCTCTTCAGAAGCTTTGCATGATGTGAGCCCTAATGGAAAACAACTTGGTTGAAGGCCTCCATCTCCCATGCCATGAACCTGCCCCAAAAAGAGAGAGAGATAGCAATACAGAGAGAGAAAAGGAGGGGTACTACAAATTTGGAGGATCATTACTCAATTTCCAAAATTTTGAACAAACTGTGAAGAAGGTGACTACACAGAAAGTCTACTGCACATTACTCACTCATAGACTTATCAAATGTGTAAATTTTTTTATAAAACTTTGCACAAGGTGCTGCATATACTTTGCACACCTCCTCCAAGTTAATTCATTCCAAAAGAATCAACAAATCTTGAGAAATGATCTTAATAAGTCACCTATGTCTAAAACTGTAGTTCTTTACAGTTGACTTTGACACCTATAACTTCTTAAGCTTGGTTCTCCCAAAGTAGAACCCATTTAATCAAATGCTTTCAGTCATAGATAGCTTACCTTCCAACTTAAAGAATGAGTGCTTGTTTGCTCAAAAATGTACATTGTGGAAGGAGAATTGACCAAAACATTAGCATCAAATTTTGGGCCTCCTCCAACTTCT
The DNA here is from genome assembly GCA_020310875.1 of Ceratopteris richardii. Taxonomy (NCBI): domain Eukaryota; kingdom Viridiplantae; phylum Streptophyta; class Polypodiopsida; order Polypodiales; family Pteridaceae; genus Ceratopteris; species Ceratopteris richardii. The sequence goes on from MU260412.1 coordinate 191,598, forward strand.
CTTCTTTACATTTACACATGTAAATGTTCCTACAGTCAATTCTCTTAGTCTGGTTACAATTAAAAGCTGAAAATTTGTACAGAGGTCAATCAACTATAGACTTAGACTTTTACAAAAGCATTTCACAAAAAACTCAACACAAAAGGAGAATTCTCAGAAATATCGGGTGACACTTTTCTTCATTTCTGGAAAACTTTACATCTGAGTGATGAGAGAGATCTTACTCACTTCTAACGTTTAAAAAGCTTAATATCCTTTAATTCTTTATCCTTGTATTTTAACTATGTCCATGTGTGTGGCTGTTTTGTCCTTTTTTTTATCTATGTGTATATGTATGTCAGAATTCTGTATGTGTAGGTGTAAATGTATAAGAGAGCTTTTGGATGTCTATATATGTACTTGTAAGTGGGTGTATTAAAATGTGAATGACTATACATGTAAACTTAAATTCTTTTATGAATTTCGTAGTTATAATTAATGTATGTTCTGATTAGTTCAAGTCTCTTTTACGTGTGTACAATTGTGTTCAATTATAACATGTAAACATGCTATAATTTTCATCCACATTACCTTAAATCAAAATGGAGGAAATCACAAAAGAGCTATAGAGAGATAGAAAGAGGATAATGAGGATTTCATCTTCTGTGTGGCGGATCCATCTACTTTTAATGTTCTTATCCCAAAGATGCTCTATATTTGAAGGAGGGTGATTGGCACAAGTTTTTACAGTTTGTGCTCCCTATAGCCCTAAAAGATTGTCTTTTAGAGGATGTACGAAGAACCATTTATAAAATTAGTTCTTTAGTACGGTGGATATCTTCTAAAGAGATAAATAGAGATAGCATAGAGAGTGCAAAACTCAATGCTATCGAGGCTGTTTGTATGGTAGAGAAATACTTTCCCACAAGTATTCTCACTATTCAACTTCATTTACTGGTTCATGTGGTAGATGAAGTTGCAATAGCAGGAACTGTCCATAGTCGATGGATGTTCTTCTTAGAGCCTTTTATGAAGACATTAAAAGGGTTTGTTCGACAAAGAGCATGTCTAGAAGGATACATTTGTACTTCCTGAACACTGTGAGCAAGTTGTTTTTATACCAGATTCAGAAGACCTAGAGTGGCTATTTGTTTTACAAGTCGCTCCACCTAGTAGACAAATTTTTGAAAACATAGATGTAGAAGAAAGTCCATCTCTAGTGGACTCAGAGATTCATTCGATAGTCGAGGAGGAAGAGATCATTGTTCGAGAAGAAGAGGTCATTGAAGAAGAGGACATTGTTTGAGAAGACGAAGCAATAGATGATGATCAAGAGGAAACCAGCATAACAAGCAATTTAGAAGCCATCAATATAGAGATAGATATTCTCGGTGCATCGGATCTTCAAGAGGATGGTAGACTAGAGGACTTTTGAATAAAACACTTGTACGTACTAATTTTTGCTTTTTTTTGGTTTATTCTCTATATTACTTTTATTATCGCATGCTAATTATTTGAGTTCTTTTATTATAGAGCACGATGGGAGACAGTCCTCTAGTCACTCCACATTCCATGACAGAGGAGCAGTTTTTGGAGTTCATCTCTCAGGTTCCTCCTGCGTATATGGCCACTGCATCACAGTATTGGATCGCTCGTGGTAGCACTCCTCCCGGCCTCACTCTTGGTGGCCTTACTCCTGCCGGCCTCACTCCCGCTGGCCTCACTCCCGTCGGTGCCACTCCCGCCGGTGTCACTTCTACCGGTGTCACTCCTGTGGGTGGTGCTACTCCTGTAGGAGGTATGTCTCCTAGCTTTGTGACTCCACCACGACCATCTTTTCAGACATCTCCTACTGGGTCTACTAGTAGACATGTGTGTTCGACACCTCAGAGCGATACAGGTTCTCGCCCGTCTCGTAGATCGAGGTCACGCTCTAGAGCAGGAGATTGTAGGAGTGGATCTACAGGTAGGTCTGGAGGCGAAGGAGGCAGTTGTTGGGGAGGCAGTGCGACGGATGTTGTGTCGCCCGCTTCTTCTCCTAAGACGACTACCTTAGATGTAGGTACACCATGCAGTACAGCACGTGGAACACCACGTACACCTTGGGGTGTTCATGACCATGATGACTCCAAGGTGGATAGTATCCGAGATGGAGCTCCGGTGATGGATGTGCCTGGCAAAGCAATGCGTGTATGCATACGACAGCTTTGCTCCATCCAGTTTGGACACTCTATCATGCTGAAATGGATTAAACAGGATAAAGATCAGAAGAATTATATCACACATACGATTTATCAGGAGTTCCAACCAGCCGATGGATAGTCTCTTGTCAATTTAGAGTGGATTCTGCACACCGCACGTGAGGTTATGTCTCATCGACGATCCGTGGCTCGTGATGCTTTCAGAGCAGGCTTACCAAAGCCTGTATGGTTAGATGCTGAGGAGTGGGACATGATTCGTGACGAGCAGCAGCAGACTCCTCACCGATATCGCCAACCGCGAGACGCTGCAGCCACACGTTTAGATACGATTGGACCGTCACATTTGGGCAGCGGCGGATATGACACGATGCGTCATGAGTTTGTAAGTACCATTTCATTTATTGAATTTATTTGTGTTGAATTTCTCATGTATCTTTCTCTAATCTTTTGTATATTTGTTTCAGGAGCTGGCAATGGGTCGTCCTCCAACACGAACGGAGGAGCCTTACGGATATAGTCATGGGTTGATTGCACTATTGGAGGACTTGGAGGGACACGGTGCGGTAGTTTCATGGGAGCATTTGCGATGAGGTAATTAATTTATAAACTTGGTTTTTACTTGTTGTTTGTAATTTTCATGTGAATTTATCTCATTCCATTAATGTTCTTTGTTGCAGGACTATTGATATGGAACGTTCTTTCCATGTGTATGGCAGTGGAACACCAATATTTTGTATTTGATTTTCATATGGCAATGCATTGCTTCGCCACATGTTGTAAAAGCGTCATATATGACACTGGTTTGCCACACTCTTGTACATGCTTCATTATTGAAATATATAGCTTCTTTTGTACATGGTTCATGGTTCATTCTGATTATCTCTTTTGTGTCCAATAATACTTTGTTTCATGAAATCATATTTCGATTGTCATTAGAGTACACATCACATGTACTCGGTTTTTTTTTGGGCAGAGTGTATTGTCTTTTGTTAACCAACATCATGGTAATGTTGCTGTAGCAAAAGACAACACACTCTGCCCAAAAAAAATTTTGCAAGTATGGTCGTCGGTATACATGAGCGTACTCCCAGTAATGTCATCAAAATAAGCGTCAGTACACCTAGTGGGCGACGGTATAGGCGACGGTATGCCCAACAGAGGCCTCGATATGGGCGCCGATATTACCAAAGCATATACCAGCGCTTGTACCGACGCATATACCGACGCTTTGGTACCGACGTGCACACCGACCTTTACACCGTTATCACGGCAAATAAAGCCACGTTCATTTTCCTTGGTAAAAACCTCGCTATACCATCGATAAGGTATTAATGATTATTTCACTAAGATCAAGAATCTAGCAGATAGTCTTGGATCCATAGATGAAGATATTGAAGATCACAGATTGATTGCTCAATTGTTTGCAGGTTTGAGAGGCAATGAAAGGTGGAAATCTTTTGTCTTGTCAACAAAACTTTCTTTGAATCATTATGTTCCACATTTGAATGAGTTTCTTGGTTTGATGCTCACATTTGAGCAAGACTTGAAGGGAGATAGAGATAAACGACAAAGTTTTGCAATGTACATGAAGAACAAGAAGAAAGAAGTAAAAAATGTAAAGCAAAGGATGAAGAGGAATTGAGTTCTCAAGTTATGCAAGAGGTAGAAGCACTAGAAGAGGAAGAGCAAGAGGTTTTGGAAGAGGAAGAGGTAATCAAAATAACAATAAGAAGGCTTGTTAGATATGTGGATTGAGTAATCATTTAGCTCATGACTATTGGTATAATCAGCAAGGATCAAATCAAAATCAGAATAACAATAGTAGAGGCAGAGGTGGAAGATATCAAAGTTATTCTCATAAAGGTAGACAAAATCAAAGAGGAGTCTATGGTAGAGGTGGAGGAAGAAGTTTGGGATAGAATCAATCCTACAACACCACCTACTACAATTATGCAAATGCCACATAGAATGAAAGTCATGCATCATTGATAATGAATTCAATCAGCACATCAAATAAAGAAGATCTAAAGGTATTTTACATTGACTCTGGATGTTCTAATCATTTTTCAAGAAACATAGAATTGATGTTAGAATTGGAAAAAGGCATTTCTAGGCATTCAGTTGAAACAAGTGATAATACAAAACATAGTGTACATTGAATTATAAAAGTGAAATGCAAGAGTGGAACAGATTGGCTAACAAATGTTTTGTATGTTCCCAAAATACCTAAAAAACTTGATTAGTGTGGGACAGCTAGTTGAAAAAGGTTTTCAAGTCAGTTTACAAATGAGAGAGTATTTGTTGAAGATCCAGAGAATGGATATAATCAAATTGTTTGTGGTAAGAAAGAAGGTAGACTCTTTACTTTAAGAGCGCAAGGGAACATTGGTCAAGCTTTGCTCACACATGGTGAAGGAGTGATTGTTGGTGCAAATGCCAAGCCTTCACACTTGGCTAGGCGTTGAAGAAACTATGTACAAATTGTTGAAGAACCACATGAACCATCACTTATCATTTTTATCATTTAGCTTTTGTAAAAGTCTTTTTGACTTGGAGGAGTCTAGTAAAGCCATTAAACTCGTGAAGTTAGGAGAACAAATATGCTACAAATTTTCATGAGAAAATATCTCCACATTTAGTGGAAGAACTTTTAGGTGGAAGAACATCTGAATTTCAAATCCAAATGTGAAGGATTTCTCTATAAAAGAGACTTGTAACCACGCGGCCATGAAGTGCCCCCATTACTAAGCATATTGTAGATCTTTTCTTGAAGTTGAGAGGCTTACACTATAGCCTACTCCTATCACTATCATTGGGCATCATATTCATGCCAATGATCATATAGAACATTGCTTTATAATACAATATATCATTGATCATGTTCATCTCCTTCCTTGCCATTGTCACTCAAAACAGTGTACTTGTAATGCTCATATCTCAGTGATCTCTCCACCATTTTCAATGATCTATAGCTCATTAGAACCAGCTCAAAGTCTAGCACAAGCTTTCAAATTTTGAAGAAGTGTCATTCAGTCAATTGGGAGAAAATTGTCTCAAAGTGGTCACTGGTCATTGTCTGCACATCCCCTAAAAAGTCGGGGGTAACGCTTCAGTTGCTAAATTCATTGCTCGGTGTGTAGTCTATCATTTTAAGTGATTTCACTTTGAATTATTAGCTCTCTAAGGTAATTTGATTCACCCAAAATGAATTTTCCTAATTGCTACGGTACTGTGAACACTAAGAATAATATCCAGTAGGTGTCAAGACCAAAATAACAAGTTTTTTGGTCAGAAGCGAGTTGCAAAGTTATCTATTTTGATCTAATTTTTTGGACCATCATCTCCAAAGTACATAGGTACTTTATTTGTGTCATTTAGAAGATAAGAGATCCTACAACACAACTTTGAATAAAAATAGGGAAAGTACTAAGCAAGGTTTGGCAGTATCAACTCATTTATTGAGGTGCCCATCCATCTTTCCCAACAGCGGTATTAGAGCAATTGAGGTAAAATGGGAGATGGTTTCCCTTCTTTTATTGATAAATTAGACAGGAACAACTACCAAGCATGGTCCTTGAGGATGAAGACATACTTACAAGGAAGGAGTCTCTATGGATACATATAAGGAGATGAGGAGATGCCCATTTTTGGAAGCAAAGGACAACCCACAAGAGAGGATCTTGAAAGACTCAACTGATGGTGTGCCAAAGATGCATTGGCAAG
>MU260413.1:15000-22500 GCA_020310875.1 Ceratopteris richardii
AAAGAATTACAGGTAATAAGTTGAAAAGACTAAGGTCAGATGGAGGGGGAGAGTATTTTTCTAATGAGTTCAGTGATTACTTGTGGGATGCAGGTATAAAAAGGGAAGTTACTTGTAGGTACTCTCCTCAACAAAATGGTGTAGCAGAAAGGAGAAATAGAACTCTTGTTGAGTTTGCAAGGTCCATGATGAAGGAGAAAAATTGCCCTAATTATTTGTGGGCTGAGGCTGTAAATACAACTACTTATTTGGTCAATAGGTTACCATGTAAAGCCTTGCAGGGTATGACACCATATGAGGCTTGGTGGGGTAAGAGACCTACCTTGGATCATTGCAAAGTTTTTGGATGTGTGGCATATGCATATGTGCCATCACAATTAAGACACAAATTGGAACCTAAAGCTGAAAAATATGTTTTCTTTGGTTATGATGATAAGCAGATGGGTTATAGATTGTGGAGTCCATCTACAAAACAATTCATGGTTTCTAAAGATGTTACATTTGATGAGCAAAGTACTTGGTATGCAGGTATAATCAATATCAATACAGGTGATGAAGAAGAAGTGAGTCAAAAGAAAGGTAAGTCAAAGATTCAAATAATTGATGAAGAAGAGAATAATGAAGTGCACGGTGAAGTTGAAGAAATGCCAAGATGTGATCCTGAGTGTGAAGAACCAGAAACCTCAAGGAGTGGAGAACTCCGAAGATCATCAAGAATAGGTGGCAACCTACAAGGTATAGTTATGATACTTCTTTTTTGGCCACAAAAGATTATGCTTATATGATGAAAACAGATGAAGACCCTTCTACATATGAAGATGCAAAAGGTAAGGAAAAGTGGGAGAAAGCTATGCAGGAAGAATATGATGCATTATTGGAGAATCAAACATGGAATTTGGTTCCAAAGCCAAATAGCCAGAAGATCATTGGATGTAAGTGGGTTTATAAGACAAAAAGATTTGCAGATGGAAGTGTGTCTAGGTACAAAGCTAGACTTGTTGTTAAAGGGTTTGCTCAGACATATGGTGTTGATTATGATGAGACTTATAGTCCTGTGGCAAAGATGACAACTATCAGGACACTTATATGATGGAGAGTGTTAATCTCCAAAAGAACAACCTACTCTTGAATTTAGAACACCTCTATATCAAGAGTAAGTCAAAACCTTCACTTAATTAGAGGTCCAATCTCCAAATTATCAAATCTGAGAAAATATGTGAAGAAGATGAAACACAGAAAAGTCTGCTGCAGAATTTCTTCACATTGACTTATCAAATGTGTAAAGTTTTTGATGAAACTTTGTATGAATCATCTCCTAGAGATTGCGCATCACCTCCAAGTTGAATTACTTCATAAGCTTTAGTATAACTTGAGAAATAGTCTTCACAAGTTACCTATGTCTGAATCTGCACTTCTGAGAAGTCGATTTAGACACCCCTAACTTCTTAACTTTGGTTCTCACAATATCTAACCCGTTTTGCCAAATGCTTTTAGCCACGAGTAGATCACCTTCCAACTTAAAGATTAAGTGCTTGCTTGCACAAAACTTTAAACTATGGAGTGAGCACTGACCAAAAGATTAAACTCGAAATTTGCGCCTGTTTCAGAGAACTGTAGACACTCAACACATATGAATGTTCCTATTCACAATTCTCCTAGCCTGTTTACAATTAGACTCTGAAATTCAGGTCACAGGCTCATTAACTAACAACTTAGATATCCTCAAAAGGATTTCACAATTGATCAAACACAGAAGGAGCAGACACGAAAAGATCGGGCGCAATATTTCTTCATTAACTCAGAAAATTACAACTGAGTGATGAGAGCTAACTCAACTAACTTTTCTCTATCTCTTGACTCCTAACTTCCTCAATCTTGGTTTCTACATATGCTCTCATACATGCCCCGACTTTTCTCAAAGTATTTATAGATAATTTGTACATGATTCTTACTGAACAAAAGATCTAAGTCATCTATGACTATGCTAATGTACATATATGTACACTTCTCTTGTCCTCTGAATGTAATCTTCTTCCACACTTTAGGAATTGATTCTTCCTTCATCATTTGATCTCCCAAGCCTTCAATTGGTGATTGGTCTGCACCAACAGCTCCCCCTCAATCATCAATTGAGGTTTTCTCTGTCTTCTTTATACTTGCCATGTCTTTGAACCTTTGTAACTTAGGTCCATCCAGACTCTTTGTCATCATATCTGCCACTTGTTCTTTTGTTGGAGTATACATCACTTCAATCTCTTTATCTAGTACCTTTTCCCTCAAGAAATGATACTGAATCTCTATATGCTTAGTCCTGGCATGAAAAACAGGGTTAGCTGCCAAATACAAAGAACTCATATTGTCTCCAAAAATTATTGGAGTACTATGATCAAACTCAAAACTTTTCATCAAGGTCTTCAACCATCTCACTTCCTTTGCAGCTTCTACCATTCCCTTATACTCAGCTTCTGTGGATGATAAAGCAACTGTATGTTGCTTCTTTGAACACCAAGACACTAACTTGTCTCCAACATAACATAGATATCCATGAGTAGACCTTCTATCATCTGAGTCACCTGCCCAATCTGCATCACTAAACACTTTGATTCTTGTGTCAGAAGTGAAACCATAATACAGACCTTCACTTAGGGTTCCTTTGATATATCTGAGTACCCTTTGGGCTGCAATCCAATGAGTCTTCTTTGGACAATGCATGAATTGTGACAACACACCTACTACATATGATAGATCTGGCCTTGTCAAGGTAGCATAGATTAGACTACCTACCAAACTCTGATATTTCTTCATGTCATTGAACTCTTCACCTCCATACCTGCTTAATTTATGATTTACCTCCAATGGTGTAGTTGAGGTCTTGCAATCTTCCATGTTAAACTTGACTAGAAGATTCTTTAAGTATCTCTCTTGTGAAACATATACTCCATGTTGAGTATACACAATCTGCATTCCTAGAAAATAAGATAAGTTTCCCAAGTCACTTATCTTAAACTCCTTCTCTATTTGCTTCTTGAGTTCATTGATTCCTTGAGCATCTGTTCCTGTAACAATAATATCATCAACATAAATGCACATGTAAATATATCCATTTTCACTTGCCTTCACTAGCAAGCTACTATCTGCCTTTGATGCTTGAAATCCACATTCATTCAAGAACTTGACCAATCTGTAATTCCAAGCTCTTGGGGCTTGCTTTAACCCATATAAAGCTCTCTTGAGCTTACACACATAATCTGATCCAATTGATTCCATGAAACCTTCTGGTTGCTCCATATATACTTCATCTGCAATGTATCCATTTAGAAATGCATTCTTCACATCCAATTGTGATAATTTCCATCCCTTGCAAGCAGCAATAGCAATCAATGTCCTAATTGTAGACATCTTAGCAACAGGACTAAAGGTTTCATCATAATCTACCCCATAAGTTTGGGCATAACCTTTGACCACAAGTCTAGCCTTGTATCTAGACACCTTACCATCTGCAAACCTCTTTGTTTTATATACCCACTTGCATCCAATGACCTTCTGATTCTTTGGTCTTGGTACTAGTTCCCAAGTTTCATTTTCAAGTAGAGCATCATACTCTTCCTGCATTGCCTTCTCCCAATTCTGTTTACCTCTGGCTTCTTCATAAGTGGTTGGATCTTCTTCTGTCTTCACAATGTAGGCATAATCTTTTGTTGTTAGGAAAGATGTATCATAACTATACCTTATAGGTTCTTTCCTTTCCCTTGTAGATCTTCTGATTTCTGCACTTCTTGAAGTTTCAGCCTCATTTGATTCTGGATCAAATCTTGGCCCTTCTTCTACATGATCCTGCACTCTACATCTAGAGTCAACTTCATCAACAATTTCTTCACAAACTTTTACCTTTGCCTTTCCTTTCCTTTGAATTTCTTCAACACCTGTATACTCATTTGGTGATCCTGTATACCACATATTTTGCTCATCAAATGTCACATCTTTAGTAACAAGAAATTGCTTTGTGGATGGACTCCACAACCTATAACCCATCTGTCTATCATCATATCCAATAAACACATACTTCTCTGCCTTTGGTTCTAGCTTATGTCTTAATTGTGAAGGAACATAAGCATATGCAATACATCCAAATACTTTACAATGATCAAGACTAGGCTTCTTACCCCACCATGCTTCATAAGGGGTTCCTCCATCCAAAGCTTTGCAAGGCAACCTATTCACAAGGTATGTTGCAGTGTTAATGGCTTCTGCCCATAAGTAATTTGGACAATTCTTTTCCTTCATCATGGCTCTTGCAAACTCTACAAGAGTTCTATTCCTCCTTTCTGCTACTCCATTTTGTTGAGGGGAGTACCTGCAAGTCACTTCTCTTTTGATACCTGCATTCCACAAATAATCATCAAACTCTTTTGAGAAATACTCTCCCCCTCCATCTGATCTTAACCTCTTTAGCTTTTGTCCTGTGATCCTTTCTGCATAGACATGAAAATGTTTGAATGTCTTGAAAACTTCTGATTTATCCTTGATTACATACAAAGTAATCCACCTGGTTGCATCATCAACAAACAACACATAATATCTGGATCCATTTATGCTATAGTCCCTTGAGGGACCCCATACATCTGTATGAACCAATTCAAGCATATTTGAATACTTGTACCCTGATTTGTTATAAGAACTCTTATGTGCTTTACCTAATTGACAAGCTTCACACTTGTACACCATATGTTGCCCTTCAATATTTGGCAATCCAAGCACCACCTGATTCTTTGACATCTCCTTTATAGCTCTCTCATTGAAATGACCTAGCCTTTTATGCCATAGGTCTAATTCAGACACCTTTTGACCTCCATAGGTAAACAATGCATGTCCCACATTACCTTGGACTTTGAGAGTGAACAATCTTCCTTCCTTTTTACCTGCAATTATGGTTCTATATCCCTGATTTGGATCTTGTACATAGACACCATCATTTGTGAATCTTACTTCATATCCTTTCTCCACAATTTGCCCTAAACTTATCAGATTTTTAGGAATAGTAGGAACATAAAGTACCTTGCTCAAAGTGTACTTCCACTCTTTGTCTTCACTGATCCAATGCTCTCCACTTTATGTTTGGTATTATCACCTGTTTGAACTGTATGTCCATTCACCCTTGCTTCCATATCAGTCATCAAGGATAGATTCCCACTCAGATGGTTGCTACATCCTGAGTCAATATAGAACACTCTTTGATCTTCTCCCATTGATTCATGAGTTGCATTCAAGATAAGAGTCATGTCATCCTTCTGATCTGATGCATAATTGTAATAATTATTGTTGTAGGACTGAGATTGAAAGTTTCTTCCACCTCCTCTACCATATGATGTCCTACCACCTCTTCCTCTGAAGTTGCCTCTTTGGTTTCTGCCTCCTCTACCTCTTTGACTATAATTCTGATTGTTGTATCCTTCCATTTTGATTGTTATACCAACAATCATTTGCCAAATGATTTGTTCTGCCACAAATCCAACAAGCTTTAGCATTATCTTTGTTCTTACCTCCTCTTCCTTTACCTCTGAAATTTGTCTTCCCTTTTGTGAAGTTAGCTTGATTTGAATTCCCTTCATCATCATTTGGTTGCTTTCCCTTGCCATTCTTTTTCTTGTCCTTGGAGTACATAGCTTGACTTGTACTTCTATCATTGTCTCCTTTAAGATCCTGCTCAAAGGTTAGCATATGTCCTAGCAATTGATTAAGGTCAGGAGTAAAGTGATCAAGTGACAACTCTATGGACAATATAAAAGGCTTCCACTTCTCATCTCCTCTCAAACCTGTAAGTATTTGTCTTACCAACTTTTCCTCTTCAATGTCTTCATCCACTGCTCCCAAACTATCTGCAATATCTTTCATCCTTGCCACATAATCTGAAATTGATTGTGAGCTCTTCTTCTTGAAGGTTGTGAACTCAGCCCATAGTGAGGACTTCCTTGACTTAGTTGTATTTTGGAAATGCTCTTCCAAGGCATTCCAAACATCTATGGCACTTTCCAAACCTCTGATATGAGGTAGAAGATAATCATGTACAGCCATGTAGATGATACTCCTTGCTTGAGCATCCTTTCTCATCCAAGTCTTCAACATTGCAAGTTCTTCCCTAGTAGGAATACTTGGATCTGCAAACTCAGGTTTTTCTTCATCTCCTGTAATAAATGATATAAGATCTTTGCTCATGAGGTGTGCTTCCATCCTCATGCACCATGCTGGATAGTTCTCCCTATCTAGCTTAACAATCTGCAAGCTTTCTCCCATCTTGTATCCACCTGTGTATTGAAAACTTCAAGCTTTACAAACAATGTATGTACCTTTACTTCGAATTGGACTCCTTTTATCTTTCTTGATGTCAAATAGTCTTCTCCTCAAGCTTTGACTCCAAGCTTTCACTTCTTAGTCCTTCAAGTGTTGAATTTCTTGAATCTGCAGCAGTCGGGATCCTTCTTTCTTCAAATTGATGTCTCCTGCTCTGATACCACTGATGGAGAGTGTTAATCTCCAAAAGAACAACCTACTCTTGAATTTAGAACACCTCTATATCAAGAGTAAGTCAAAACCTTCACTTAATTAGAGGTCCAATCTCCAAATTATCAAATCTGAGAAAATATGTGAAGAAGATGAAACACAGAAAAGTCTGCTGCAGAATTTCTTCACATTGACTTATCAAATGTGTAAAGTTTTTGATGAAACTTTGTATGAATCATCTCCTAGAGATTGCGCATCACCTCCAAGTTGAATTACTTCATAAGCTTTAGTATAACTTGAGAAATAGTCTTCACAAGTTACCTATGTCTGAATCTGCACTTCTGAGAAGTCGATTTAGACACCCCTAACTTCTTAACTTTGGTTCTCACAATATCTAACCCATTTTGCCAAATGCTTTTAGCCACGAGTAGATCACCTTCCAACTTAAAGATTAAGTGCTTGCTTGCACAAAACTTTAAACTATGGAGTGAGCACTGACCAAAAGATTAAACTCGAAATTTGCGCCTGTTTCAGAGAACTGTAGACACTCAACACATATGAATGTTCCTATTCACAATTCTCCTAGCCTGTTTACAATTAGACTCTGAAATTCAGGTCACAGGCTCATTAACTAACAACTTAGATATCCTCAAAAGGATTTCACAATTGATCAAACACAGAAGGAGCAGACACGAAAAGATCGGGCGCAATATTTCTTCATTAACTCAGAAAATTACAACTGAGTGATGAGAGCTAACTCAACTAACTTTTCTCTATCTCTTGACTCCTAACTTCCTCAATCTTGGTTTCTACATATGCTCTCATACATGCCCCGACTTTTCTCAAAGTATTTATAGATAATTTGTACATGATTCTTACTGAACAAAAGATCTAAGTCATCTATGACTATGCTAATGTACATATATGTACACTTCTCTTGTCCTCTGAATGTAATCTTCTTCCACACTTTAGGAATTGATTCTTCCTTCATCATTTGATCTC
>MU260413.1:37500-85000 GCA_020310875.1 Ceratopteris richardii
TTTGGTCCATCCAAACTCTTTGTAAGCATATCAGCTATCTGATCTTTAGTTGAAGTATGTATGACTTCAATCTCCTTATCCATCACTTTCTCTTTTAGAAAGTGATACTGAATCTCAATGTGTTTGGTCCTGGCATGAAAAACAGGATTAGCAGCTAAATATACAATGAACTCATGTTATCTCCATATATAATTGGTATCCCATGCACAATGTCAAAACTCTTCATCAAGGTCTTGAGCCAAATCACTTCCTTTGCAGCTTCAACCATGCCTTTATATTCAGCTTCTGTAGAAGACAAAGCAACTATATGTTGCTTCTTGGAACACCATGAGATAAGTTTATCTCCCACATAACACATGTATCCATAAGTTGACCTTCTATCATCTGGATTACCTGCCCAATCTACATCACTATAAATTTTGATATTTGTATCTGATGTAAACCCATAATACAAACCTTCATTGAGTGTACCCTTAATGTACCTCAACACTCTTTGTCCTGCAATCCAATGTTCTTTCCTTGGGCAATGCATGAATTGAGACAAAACCCCTACTACATATGATAAATCAGGTCTAGTTAAAGTAGCATAGATAAGACTACCAACCAAACTCTGATATTGTCTCATGTCCTTGAATTCTTCACCTCCAAATTTACTCAATTTGTGATTCACCTCCATTGGTGTAGGTGCTACCCTGCAATCATCCATTTTAAACTTGATTAACAAGTTCTTCAAATACCTTTCTTGAGTCACAAATACTCCATGTTGAGTATATGTAATCTCCATGCCCAAGAAGTATGACAAGTCTGCCAAGTCACTTATTTTGAACTCCTTTTCCATTTGCTTCTTGAGTCTTTGTATTCCTTCTTCATCTGTACCTGTAAGGATTATATCATCAACATATATGCACATGTATATGAAACCATTATCACTTGCTTTGACAAGCAAGCTACTATCTGCTTTAGACACCTGAAATCCAAGTTCTTTCAAGAACTTTACAAGTCTAGAATTCCATGCCCTTGGGGCCTGCTTTAAGCCATACAAAGCTCTCTTGAGCTTGCACACATGATCTGGATACCTTTTATCTCTGAACCCTTGAGGTTGCTCCATGAATACATCATCTGAAATGTAACCATTCAAAAAAGCATTTTTTACATCAAGTTGACATAACTTCCAACCTTTACATGCAGCAATAGCTATAAGTGTCTTGATAGTTGTCATCTTTGCCACAGGACTATAAGTCTCATCATAATCAACACCATATGTCTGAGCAAACCCTTTAACAACAAGTCTAGCTTTGTACCTAGACACACTTCCATCTGCAAATCTTTTTGTCTTATAAACCCACTTACATCCAATGATCTTCTGGCTATTTGGCTTTGGAACCAAATCCCATGTTTTTTGACTTACCTTTCTTTTGACTCACTTCTTCTTCATCACCTGTATTGTTATTGATTGTACCTGCATACCAAGTACTTTGCTCATCAAATGTAACATCTTTAGAAACCATGAATTGTTTTGTAGATGGACTCCACAATCTATAACCCATCTGCTTATCATCATAACCAATGAAAACATATTTTTCAGCTTTAGGTTCCAATTTGTGATTGCATGACCTGCACTCTTGTCACCATCTCCTTTAACATCCTGCTCAAATGTTAGCATATGACCTAACAACTGATTTAAATCAGGAGTGAAATGATCAAGTGATAACTCTGTAGACAAAATGAATGGCTTCCATTTGTCATCACCTCTTAAACCTGTAAGGATTTGCCTTACCAATTTATCCTCCTCAATGTCTTCATCAACAGCTCCTAAAGCATCTGCAATATCTTTCATTCTTGTCACATAGTCTGAAATGGATTGAGAAGCCTTCTTCTTAAAGGTGGTAAACTCTACCCATAAGGATGCCTTCCTTGACTTAGTAGTATTCTGGAAATGCTCCTCCAAAGCATTCCAAATATCAGTTGCACTTTCAAGGCCTCGAATGTGAGGTAACAAGTAATCATTGATTGCCATGTATATAATGCTCCTAGCTTGAGCATCTTTCTTCATCCAATTTTTCAAATCTGCTAACTCTTCCCTAGTTGGAACACTAGGATCTCTGAACTGTGGCTTCTCTTCTTCTCCTGTTATGTAGGCTATTAAATCTTTGCTCATAAGATGAGATTCCGTCCTCATTGACCATGCAGGATAGTTTTCCCTATCCAATTTCTCTATCTAAAGAGAATCTCCCATCTTTCTTCTACCTTTGTATTGAGATCTTCAAGCTTTATAAATGATATATGTACCTTTGCTTCGAATTAGACTCCTTTTGTCTTTCTTGATGTCGTATGGTCTCCTCCTCAAGCTTTGCCTTCAAGCTTTCACCTTTTAGTTCTTCAGTTGTTGAATTTCTTGAATCTGCAGCAGTCGGGATCCTCCTTTCCTTGATTTTGATGTCTCCTGCTCTGATACCACTGATGGAGAGTGTTAATCTCCAAAAGAATAACCTACTCTTATGATTAGAGCACCTCTATACCAAGAGTAAGTCAAAATCTTCACCAAATTAGAGGTTCAATCTCCAAATTATCAAAAGTTGAAAAATTCTATGAAGAAGATAAAACATAGAAAGTCTGCTACACAATTTCTTCTCATTGACCTATCAAACATGTAAAGTTTTCTATGAAATTTTGTATGGAGTGTTGCCTAGAAGTTGCGCACCTCCTCCAAGTTAAATCTCTTCAAAAGGTTTAGTAGAACTTGAGAAATCAACTTCACAAGTTACCTATGTCTAAATCTGCACTTCTGAGAAGTCGATTTTGACACCCCTAACTTCTAACACATAGTTCTATCAATCTCGAACCTGTTTAAACAAATGCTTGTAGATACAGGTAGCTTACCTTCTAACTTAAAGATTAAGTGCTTGCTTGCACAAAACTTTAAACTGTGGAGTGAGAACTGACCAAAAAATCAAGATTGAAATTTGCGCCTGTTTCAGAGAACTGTGAACACTCATCACATATGAATGTTCCTATTAACAATTCTCCTAGCCTGTTTACAATTAGATTCTGAAACTCAAGTCATAGACTCATCAACTATGAACTTAGATATCCTCAAAAGGATTTCACAAATGATCTAACACAGACGGAGTAGACACAGAAACATCGGGCGCAATATTTCTTCGATTACTCAGAAAATTACAGTTGAGTGATGAGAGGAAAACTCAACTAACATTTCACATGTCTCATGACATCTAACTTCTCCTTTCTTGACTTCTATACTCACTCATCTATTCTTTCATATGCTCTCATATCACGCCTCCACATTTTTCAAGGTATTTATAGAGAAATTTGTACAAGTCTATGACTAATCAAAGATCTAAGTGAACTATAACTATACTAATGTACATATGTGTACATTCCTCATATCCTCTGAATGTATCCTTCTTCCAAGCTTCAAGAATTGAATCTTCCTTCATTCTTTAATCTTCCAAACATTCAATTGGTGATTGGTCTGCAACAACAATAGATAGATAGATAGATATATGAGGGGGAAGATAGAGGACATACCTCAGTCTCCACAGTAGCCTCTGCAGAAGTTGGAACTACTAGTGTCCCCTCTTTTCCTTTTTGTTCTAGCCGTTCCTGAAGTTCTTGAATACATTCATTCTTCTGTTTGAGTTCTTCAGTGGCCTTGGCAATCATATCCTTGTGTTTCAGAAGTTCTTGTACTACAATGTCCATCTGATCTCTATCTTCTTTACATTGTCGCAGATAGTCATTTTCAACTTTCTTCCATTTGGCTCTCAAGGCAGCCGTGTCATCCATGTATCTTTTCTCCCATTCTGCAATTGTGTCTTGCTCCTTTTTGAGCTGGTCTTCATACATAAGTACTTTCGCTTCTAATCCTTTGATGTCTTGTTCCGGTTGGGCTTGCACTTCGATTGGTTGATCACTTAAAAGAGCAGCCATAAGCTCTTTGTTCCGTTGTCTTAACGCCTCTGCTTCATTCATGTACACTTTAATCTGTGATTCCAGAATTTTGCTTCTTGATGTCATGCGTGCCTTTTCAGCCTCATTTGCTTGTAGTTTTTTGGTGACTTCTTGTAGTTGTGCTTTTAATTGCTCATTTTCTGTCTCTAGCATGCTATATTTATTTTTGATTTCTTTCAGTTCAATTTCTTTTTCTACTACATGTTCTTTTACTCTCTCTAGCTCACTAGAGAGATTCTTACCCCATTTTTGAAGTTCGATTTTGTCCTGCATGGCTTGGTCATAATCTTCATCAGCATCCAGCATTAATTGTTGTGTGTCTAGTGCTGTTCGAATCATATCTTGCACCACAGGTTTGAGTTGAGCTATATCCACATTCAGCCATGTCTTTGGTATATCTGGGGTTTCTCCTGTTTGTACATCTTTCCCTTTTTCGCTATGGATCGTTTCATTGTGTGGTTGTCTGATTTGTAAGTGCACTTGCAGTTCTGCTTCGTCTTCATCCACATCAATAACCTTAGTGACACTCCCTTGAAATGTAACATCCATGGGAGACGGTTCTGCCACAACCCTCATGGGTGTAAAGGGTTCTTCGTCTTCCTTTTGTGTTTCTTGACATTCCTTCTTTGGTATCTTCATGCGTATTTTTCGGGGTGGTGTGGCCTCCTTGATTTGGATGTTGGAACTTTTATTAAGTTTTAAAGTATGCTGACCTTTCATTTTTACTTCCTTACCCCTAGTACGTTGATCATCCTTCGTTGTGTGATCCTCCTGCTTGAGGTCTTTTTGCTCTTCATTATAGTCTACTTCATTTAATTCCTCCCATTGGCCGTCATCTTTTGATTCGCTTTGAATATCTACATCCAATAACGAGGTATTGGGCTCCTCTTGGCCGTCTGATCCAGAACTAGAGTTATCTAACCCTATTTCCCGATATCTATGTACTTTTGTGAGTTTGCTCTTTGTTTCCCTTGCTTGTTCTGACTGCTCATAATGATGACCCTGGACTGGTAAGTTGATCTGTCCTTCTGTATATCGATGGGTCTCTTCCAGAGCATCTATCAAGTCTTTTGCCGTTATTTCTTTCCTTCCTTCAATAGTAGTTTTGGGAAGTACATGGATCCTCTTGGTAGTTGGTGTGTCTTCATCCCGGAATCTTTTGGTACCTCTCATTCTAGGCTGAGAGCTCGTTTCTGCCACTTCCACAATATTTGCTCCTTTCTTTTTCTTAGGAACGGTAGCAACTTTGGCATATTGAGCCAGGACGGTTGATGATGGCATCTCTTGTAAATGTTCCCTTATTCCTAAGGCATGATAGATCAGGATGGTTAGTGCCACACTGCCATTTAGGAACTTTTTATTCTTCCATTGTTTCTTGGCCTTGAACAATCTTTCTTGAACATATGGAGTCAAGTTGATTTGATTCCCAATTTGCTTGATGGCATGGGACAATAATTGCACAATGATCTTTTGTGGAGCCGTGTATCTGTGCATATTTGGGAAACAGAAGTGTTGGTGGATCAATCGGACCTCATCCTCTATGTCCACACGATTGATGTCGACGAAGGTTCGTTTCTTTGCACCTTTACTTTCTTCTTTCACTATTGTGACCCCATCCTTCTCCCAGCCAAAGGATTCCTTGATTAATTCATGAGTGAATTGAATAATCACCCATTCGCCTGTCTTATCCATTACTCTAGCTTCTGGTACCAAAGGATCATGTAGTGCTGGCTGTAGTGTATTCATGACTTGAGTGCATCGTTGAAAATCAGGCTTATAGATTGGCAGTTCAAAATATTTATGTATGCCCGCTTTCTTCATGGTTTCTTCAACACAAGGTAGTGTATGTTGAACTCGAAAATCCTGGGACATTATTGGAAACAGATGATCTGTGTCCATGATTTTAATTGTTGCAAGGAACAGATAGTCCCTTGCAGGCTGGTCTTCGCGGAACCAGTGTCCCTTAGCCTTTGTGATACTCTGGGGAGGAAAATCCATCACTTCCTCCTGTACGGTTGCTTCAGAATCTTCAGAAGCCATCTGCACTTGTACGTAAAAGTGCATTAGCGTCACATAACTGTATACAATGATGTAGTGCATTGAAGTGATTATTGTTGTCGTCACTCCGTCTCCCCATTAATCCATAAGTGAGATCTCTTACCATACATTTTTTCAATTTGGTTCTTGTTGCTGAAAGAAAGTAAATGTCAGAGTAGTCGAAGCATTTATTTATATACATAGTAGGTCCATTCCTATTTAAAATGAAGCTAAAATCTACTCTCGTTTGGAGAATGTGCACCACTAGTTTGATAAGGTACATCTTGTGCCGAATGCTTGGCCTGGTATGGTGGCCCTATCATGCTTACTTGAGGTGCATTAAAAACTTCATGAGTGCAATGGGAAGCTTTATCTCTTCGATCCTCCACTCCGCGTGGTTGCTTTGGTTTCCAGATCTCTTTCGTGAACACTAAGAGGGTTCGTTTCGTTTCCTTTGTCCTTACAGATTCTTGTGTTCTGTTTGCTTCCTCCATTGTTCGAGTGAAGTTGACATTGCTTTTCCAGTTTCTTGGATGACTCTTATGTGTTGTTGTCTTTCACCTTATCTGATGTAGTACCTCTTCTTTTGTCTTTAAAGCCTGTGTAGCTGCTTGTGTGAACTTTTTGGGAATCCATATCTGGAGTCGCGATCTTTGAGCTTCGAGCAAAGTCTTAGGGATCCACACTTGCACTGATTCTACTTGTATGTACTTCTGTGAAGCTGGTTTGTTGATTCATGTTTCCTTCTTAAGAGTGGGTGCGGACGTTTCTCGATTTTGCTTTTGATCCTTGCGTACCCACTTATATTTGGGTGGGTCTTGATCTGAGTATCTGCTTGTTGTTTTCCAATAGTGCGATCTTTTGATGTTTTGAGCAGGTGTAGGAGAGCAAGTCTCCTTAATGGTTGGCTTTTCCACAATTGCATTGGATGACTTCGACTCTATTGTTGACGTCGCTAGGATTGAAGTTTCAGCTTCTATGCGTTTGGTTTCTGAATTGTGAGCATTGTTGATACTTTCTAATGTCGTCCTCTGAACTTCCTCGGAACTTTGTATTATATTTGTTTGAATACATGGTTTCTCTTCAAGTAAGCTGAAAATCTCCTTATGCCCTATCGTAGCCGAAATATAGCCTTGAGCTAGATGGATACACGCCTCTGTCTCAATGATCCAGTCGTGTCCTAGGATGAAGTCTTCTATCAAATCTTCATCCTCACACACTAGGACTCTTTGTTCCATTGAGGAATTTCCTAGGTGGAGGGATACATTCGTGGTTCCAATACATTCTACGGTGTGACCTCCAACTCCTATTAATCGGGCTTTTATGGAATTCAATTCTAATTGCAGCTCTTTTGCTATTCTCTTTCGCATGCAGCTAAGTCCTGCTCCTGAGTCTATCAATGCATCTATCAATTTGTACTCTGTCTTGCGAATCCCTAGGTTTAGGTAAGGTTGCGTTTTACACATACCCATTTTACCATGATTTTCAACTTGGTAATTTTCCATAGGGATGGGCTCTTCTCCTTGGAGATAGCGTTCATCTCTTTGCCTGATCCACTCTTTCCGTTTCTTAATGCGCTCTAGTGCTTCTTATCGAGCTTCCTCTCTAATTCGCTCTTCTTCCTTTTTCCTATTTTGAGCACCTACCAATCGTGCTAGCATTTGATCAGTCAAGGGCTCCATGAATCGTCTTACTCTACATCCACTGATGTAGTTGGGAAGAATGTCTCCGTCTAGCGTGGCGAGATTGACTGCACCACTAGTAGAGATTCGATTTATGATCAAGGGTCCGTATCCGCGTTTTTGTAACTTCTTGACATGTTGTTTTAGGGTGTACACTAGGACTAAGTCTCCTTCTTTAAGTCCCTTGTCTTTTATATGTGCATCATAATATGCCTTTTGTCTCCGTTTAGCAGCATAAATGCCTGCTACTGCTTGCAATCTAGTCTCATGTAACTTCTCAATTTGATCTAGTTGTTGGGATAATTCATGACCGTTCCACTCATATTGCTGGGCCACTTTCAATGTAGGCACTAAGAAGTCAATTGGCAAAATTGCATTTTGCCCATACACTAAATTGAAAGGTGTAGTTCCAATGGCCGTTTTATATGCAACTCGGAATGCCCAAATTGCATGATGCAATTGTTTGTCCCAATCAGACCTTCCATTATTGACAAGCTTAGTCAACACCGTGCACAATACTTTGTTAGAGCTCTCAGCTTGTCCATTGGCTTGGGGATGGTATGGTGCTGATCTTTTATGAATCACTAAGAACTCGTTCATTAATGACTCGATTACCTCATTGAGGAAATGCGTTCCCCTATCGCTAACAATCTCAATAGGCAAGCCAAAGCGGGTGAAGATATGCTCAAAGAGAAATTTTGCGGTAGTTTGAGCATCATTCTTTCTAGTGGCTTTTGCTTCTACCCATTTAGTCAAGTAGTCAGTGGCTACTATGATGTACTCCGCATGTGATCCTTTGGCAGGTGGGTTGATAGGTCCAATGAAGTCTATACCCCATTTTGTGAAGGCTCTCGCGCATATCATGGGTCTTAATGGCATGTTATCTCTCCTTATTGGGTATTTAGTTCTCTGACAAGTCTCACAACTTCGTACATACGTTTCAGCATCCATATGTAGAGTTGGCCACCACAAGCCTGCAAAGAGGATCATTTTAACAGTTCTTTCAGCCAAAAAATGACCTCCTGCAGCACCTGCATGTGCCATTTCTAATATGGGTAGATATTCTCCTTCATGCATACATAATCTTAGTTGGTTATCCTTCCCTCGTTTGAACAATTGTTTTCCTATGAGAATGTAGTCCTTGCTCATTTCCTCTAAGAATCGCTTTCTTACTAAGCTGGTTCCTAACTCATGTTCTTGAGTTTTTAAGAATTTCACTAAAGTTGTACTCCAATTGGGTGCTATGGTCGAAAAAGATAGAGACATATGATCTTTGGGAACCGTCTCTCGGCATTCTGCACAATTACTTACGTGGTCGTGAACATTCTTGGGCATGTTAGGCCAATACACTCCTAATCTTTTCAATTCTCGGATGGTTCCATGAGTCCCTTGGTGTGTTCTCCATTTGTTCACATGTGCTTGCTCAATTAGTTGCGTTTGTTCATCCTCATCAACACATTTGAGTAACACTCCGTTGGGTTCCTTGTAGTATACACTTCCTGACACAATGTGTAAGTTCCTCGATTGAAGAATTTCTTTCTTGCTATTCCTATTGATTGAGTGTTGAGGGCCATGAGTGAGTATAGGGATCAATTTTTCTGCCCACTTTGGGCAAACTTCTAGATTGAACAAATAAGCATCTGGTAGATCATCGGGCACCCCACTTGGTGGCTCTCCGTGTGTTAGCCTTGAAAGGTGGTCTGCTCTCACATGTGTGTTCCCCTTTTTCACTATTACCTCGAAGTCAAACTCCATTAGTAGTAGAAACCATCGAACCAACCTCCCCGTGTTACAAGGCTTATTGACTAAATACAACAAAGCTTGATGGTCTATGAAGAATTTGAACTTGTTGGCTAAAAGATAATGTCTGAATTTCTTCACTGCGTATACCATTCCTAAGCCTTCTCGTTCCGTAGTGGTATAATTTCTTTTTGCTTGATTCAGTTGTCTACTCGCATAAGCAATTGGATGATCAAGCTTGCCTTCATCAGCCGGCTGGGCTAAGATGCATCCAATGGCATAGTTAGAGGCGTCAACATGAATATGAAAAGGCTTGCTCCAATTGGGTGATTTCAGAATTGGGGCAGTGCTAAGTCTCTTTTTCAACTCGGTGAATGCCTTTTCGCACTCTTCTGTCCAAGTAAATTGAGTCAAGAGACCATACAAGGGTTTTGCTATTATGGCATACATGTGAATGAACCTACGGTAGTATCCACAATGTCCCATAAAAGCTTGCACTTCCTTTGCATTCTTGGGTCTTGGTAAGTCTAAGATGACTTTAATCTTGTCCTCATCCGTTGATATTCCATTTCTTGAAACTATGTGTCCTAGAATTTTCCCTTGCCTTACCATGAAGACACATTTCTCGGGGTTTAAGCAGACTCGGTACTGTCTACATTTGTTGAATATCTTCCTCAACTCGGGAATGTGATCGGGTCTTTGATTGGAGTACGTGCAAAGGTCATCTACATATACTTCCATGCTTTTTTTCAGAAATTCCTTGAAAACATGACACATCAATCTCTGGAAGGTAGCTGGAGCATTAGTGAGTCCAAAGGGCATCACTCTGAATGCATACACTCCCCATTCAGTGGCGAATGCTGTCTTATGTTGATCCTTAGTCGCAATAGCTACCTGGTTGTATCCGGAGAATCCATCTAGGAAACTATAGACCTCCTTACCTACTACTCTCTCCAATAAATGGTCCGTGATGGGTAGTGGGTAGCTGTCACGTATAGTGGCTGCATTCACCTTCTTCAAATTTATGCACACTCTCAATTTTCCATTTTTCTTAGGCACTACTACTAGTGGCGATACCCACTCGGTATGTTCTATCTCATATATGAATCCTGCCGCTAGTAGTTTGTCTATTTCTTCCTTAATCTTTGCTGCGTAGATTTCATTGTATGTATAAGGACATTGTTTGGAGGGTTTTGCATCTGCTGTCTTTGGTATTCGATGGGAACAAATAGTGGGTTCTACCCCTTTGAGATCCTTATAGGTCCATGCGAATACATCTCGGTACTCCCGAATAAGGTATATGAGTTCCTCTTCCTCTTGTTCTGACACATCTTTACCAATATATGTGCATCTTTCTTCTCCTTCCTCAACTGTCACAACAATTTTTTTCGTTTGTTCCTTGTCATATGCTTCCCCGTCTCGTGCCTCTCGTCGAGGCATTTGAATAGCCACTTTTCTTTCCTCCACTTCGTATTTTTTAAAGTGTTCAGGAACTTCAAAAAGATCTGGGTCCGGCCCTACCTTACTCCTGTTCTCCTCTTGCCTGTGTATTGCATTAGCAGTTTCAATTGCTAAGATCTTTGTTGGTTGCTGTTCCTTCTGGTTTTGAATAGTATATAAGCAGCTTTCTTTGTAATCAAATTCTGGTTCCATTTCTATGCTTTCATATTCCTCTCTCCATTCTTTTTCCAGGATTTCCCCTTCTTCTACCTCTTGAAGGACAACCATATAGAGGTTTACATCATAACCTTCCTCATCTATGCATTCATTCATCGTCAGAACTTCCTCATTTACACACACATCTAGAGTTGCCAAGATTTCCATCCATCCATGTGGCTCAAAGATCTCATCAGAGAAAATTTGAGGTGTGTAAGTGGGGTCCTCTACGGATCTATGGTTAGGATGTCCTATCGGCCATGGTTGCCTTTTGCTCTCTTCTCTCTTGGATTCCTTACACATCCACAACTGGGCATCTTCATGCATCCAAGATTGATCACTTGATCCAGCACTGTGAACGGATAAGTCATCTTCTTCTCGCTGTACTGGATTCCATTGTAGGGGAGGGACATCTCGATAAGCAAATGTGTGCAAATTTATTTTGGTGGTGTTTCCTTGATGTTGCAGGTATAACGAATCTCTTCCCCAATCCTGTACTACCCGCATTTGTCTCATGAAGGGTCGGCCTAATATCATCTCGTAGTTGTTTGCTTTCTCGAATTTATAGATGGCTAGGGTGTGTTCGAATTCTACTCCACAAGTGGTTAGTTTGATCCTTTCCAATATTCCTAAGGGTTTTTCTACATGATCGTCTGCTAATTGGAGTCTCATGCGTGTGGGTCGTAAGGCAGGTTTTCCCCATTTTTCCCAGATTTCCTTAGTGGCAATTCCTACCCCGGCTCCCGTATCTAGAATAGCCTTGGTCATGTACCCATTGTGTGTGACTTGTAGACAAGTATTACCCTCATCCCCTTCACTAAACTCTCCCACTTTGTCCACAGGAACTTGTATTGTGGAGTTATTTTCCTTCTCCTTTTCTGTCGGTCCTCCAATCTCTGGCTGTGATTCTAATTGGTTTGCCATTTTCTTCCATAATTGTGGTTTAAGTTGAAGCAATTCTTCCACCGTCAATTTGCATCGTACTTTTGTTTTCTTTAATTCTGTTAGATTGTGTGAACTCTCTTCTACCTTTTCCTTTCCCTTTCCATGCACTGTGGGTGCTCAGATTATTACTGACTCCCGTTCGTATTCTCCCATGTAGTTAGGCAACATTGAAATGCTTATGGTTTCCTCTCTTCCTCTGTCAAGTCTTGACACTTCTTCGTACACTTCCTCCAAGTTGGGGTGAAGTTGACAATCTTCCCCATCTATTTCTTCAAAAGGAGGTGTATTATCTCCATTCTTCTTCCATTGCTCCTCTCGTATTCTGTTCCACAAGTCTTTTGGTCAATCTGCCTCTAGATCTGGGATTATTGACATCGATTCCTCTTGGGTTGTTATCTGGCCGCTTTGGTCATCTTCTTTCCTAGGTTCTTTGTTATTGGACTTTAAGCATTCTTCATACAGACTATGTGCAATCCTGGTCTCTGGTAGAATTGGGATAGGCTTTTCTAGGGTTGCTTGTGCTACTTCTATGAGTTTCCTGCATATGGTCAGTCTTTCTTTTTCTAATTCCCCTTTAGGGTAGATTTTTTCATGTTGTTCAACGCTTGGGCCCATCTTGATTCTAGCTTGGTAGGCTTTCAACCACATGTCTAAGTCGTCTGGCTTTGGGTCTGCTAGAATTGATCCGGGCTTCTCCCTATCTGAGCTAGGTTCGGGTAGCTCAGGGGTCTCCTTAGGATTCCCTTGTTCTTTGTGTTTATTCGGGTTTTTGGTTTGCTTTTTACTGTTTATAGTCTTGTTTTTTGCCCATTTGTCCTTGAGTTTTTCTCGTCTTTCCTTCCATTTCTGAGCTTTCGTGTTCTGCGAATTTTCACATGGGTCCTCAGAATCTTCCACTATCTGAATTGAAGGGCTTATTTTTTTGTTGCTTTTTTGTTTCTCTTCCGAGTGCTGTTCTTTTTGTTGTTTCGTTTGGGCTCTCGTAATGGCCTTTAGTGGCACTGTGTACTCCTTATCACTTCCGGATCCTTCAATGACCTCAATCACATTGATATGTATAGTGTCTTGGGATTTGGCTGGGTTCTTAGGGCAATCTCTAAAAAGATGTTCCTTTCCACAATCACTGCAATACCCTTCCCAAACTCTGGGTGGTGGTGGATTATAAGGTCGAGGGCATCCCCTAATGAAGTGATCCCCTCCGCATCTATAGCATGGTCCTCTCTGCACCGGTGGTCTAACAGGAGGTCTCATGGGTTGTTGTGCTTTAGGAGCCGTATACATTAAGGTGGTGGTTTCTGCTCCATATGTCTGATCATAGCCCTCATAACCATAATAAGCCGAGTCATATGTTGGTTCATATTCCATCATGTTGGCTTCATATGGATAGTACTCCCCTAGTGGAGGTTCATACCCTGGGTTGGTTGATTCCACATTGGTCATTATTGATGCTGGTACTATGGCTCTCTCTAAGTTTTCTTCTAGTTGAGCATACTTCACTGGTACTACTTGTTGAGGTTGTGATAGCTGGGGTCCCAGTACTCGTTGTGGTGGTGGGTACGGTGCTTGCTCATATTGTCTTGGTGCTCCTACTGGTGTTGGATAAGAATTGTATCTAGGCATCTCCCTACCAGGCTCTCTCGGTTGATATCCATATGGTCGGTATTGAGGTGGTTGGATAGGCCGTGCTTGCCTATTGAAGGGATAGTTTTTCGTGGTGTGATTGGTGTAATTTTGCTCGATGTGGCAGTATGAAGAAGTCCCTTGTTGTTGCTGTCTGTAGTATGGATACGTAGGTTGTGCACCGGCCCCTCGGATGCACAAGTGTGTGGGGTGTTCTCCTCCACACAAATTACATCTTCGTAGCACAAGCACTCTCTGTGCTGGGTTTTGGTAGGCTCTCTGTCCCTGGACTCCTAGTTTCTTTGCTAATAATTCTGCTAATTCTTCCATGTTACTGGAGTTGGACGTGATAGTACTCCTTAAATCTTCTGTTTTAGTGAGGTCGGTTGTACCTTTGAGATCCTCGACAAGGTTGTCTTCCAAATCAATGCACTCTTGAAGACACTCACTCAGTGTTTGTAATCTCTTCACATACACCAGTGTTCTTAGGGTTCCGTTGGTGAGTCCACCTAGAAATAGAGAGATCATCTTTTGTTGAGTGGGTCTCTCAGCCACGGGGCATCTATCCACATACTGATTGAATCTTCGGGCAGCAGTCTTCACGGTTTCATTAGGGTTTTGTTTAAAGCTATGGATTAAAGATGCAGAATTGTGTTTAATCCCTCTCTTTGTGAATTCTCCAATGAATTCTTGAAAGAATTGTTCCATGTTTTCGAATTGATTGGGGTCTAAAGGTTGGAACCAAGTTAGGGCAGTCCCTGTGAGGGTGAGCCCAAAAGACTCATACTGCACAAAGAAGTCCTCTACTTGCTCCGCTCTTAGAACTTGTTTAAATTCTGCGATATGATCATAGGGCTCTCCCAGCCCATCATAATGGTTTCTTCCACATTTAGCTACTTGGATAGGTCTCAGCCTTCTCATTGGTTCAGGTGGTCTGGGCATCACAGGGAAGACTGGGATAGCTGGTCGTAATGGCGGTACTCCAGGCTGTCTTCCTATCGGTGGTTGTGGTCTTGCTGGTGGTCGGTACTGGTTTCCTATCCCTGCGTGGGTCTGATTGTGTGTGTGCACTCCTGGAGTTGCAAACTGTACATGGGTATGGTTGGGCACACTTCGTTGACTGGTCTGTCCTAATGTGGTTTGCTCCGTTTCATGTTGATTCCCAAAAGGATTTTGTGAAGTAGTTGCCTGACCTCTCTGAGGAAATACAGGCGTACCCATGTATCTTAGTCGAGCCCTGTCTAAGGCACTCACAGGCCAATATATCCTTTGATCCTTATCCAAGTAAGTAAGTCTAGTTTCATCATCTGGGTCTTTCAACTCATAAAATGTCATGGGGCTTTCTTCTCTCCCTAGAGCCGGTAAGTGAGTTTGAAGCAACAGGTCTAATCCATGGATCATATACACTTCCAACAGGTAATCATCTTGAGGTATCAAATCTCCTCTCAAGACCCGTGACACTTGAGACCTGCCCCTCGGGGTACATATAGACTCTTCAGGGTGTGTTCTTAATTCGGAGTTGTTGGGGTCCACAAACTCTCCCCTTTCATTGATTTTCTCAGGGAATTCAGTCACAATATAGATATGACCAATCTTGTCTACATATGCTCCTCCTTCATACTTCACAGCAGGTCGGGGCACAATTGTGGCATTCTGGGAAGTTACCATCCTAGCAACAGATCTGTTTAACCCATCCAGGTAGATTGGGATTTCCTGGGCATTGGTGGACACATATTGTAAGGAGGTACGGTAATCCCCCTCAACAGTGGACATGAAATTCCTATTTGGCGTTGGACCTTGCATGGCTTCCGAAGCCATGTGTAGTTCCCCTTCCGAATCACTAGAGGTTTCTGAGTAAATGGATTGGTGACTAGCCTGGGCAGCGCTTCCTACCGAAGATATGACACTTCTTCGACTACTTAGCACTCTTCCTGATCTCAAGTTCATTCACCTCCCCAAGTCTCTCTCTATGCCTCAGAGATTCTCCTTGGGTAACTCTCCTTATGACTTAAAGTGCCTGACAAAAAGAAAGGGTCAATCTGGACGATACCACTTCCTGACGATACTGCTCTCGGCGATACTGCTTTGATCATGATACGATACCAGAGGTCCAAACGATACGATACTGGATACTGCCAGCGATACGATACCACACACCAAGACGATACGATACTAACCTGGTATCGCGATACTACCTCGGGGAGCAGACGATACGATACTAGGATTATCACGATACGATCTCAAAAGTTTCAGGCGAAACGATACTGGAATTTATACCGATACGATATCAGTGTGGTATCGCGATACCGATCTCGAAGAGAAGGCGATACGATACCAGAGGTCCAAACGATACGATACTTATGACAGTATCGCGATACTATCCAAGTGAGTGGCCGATACAATATCAAGGTGGTGTCGCGATATGAGATTTCACGAGACACGATACGATACTCAAGAAGGATACGATACGATCTCAAAAGTCCGACGATACGATACCATGTATAGTGTCGCGATACTTCACTAGGAAATGTGGCGATACGATACTGACGAAGATCGACGATACGATACTAGAGACTCAAGGCGATACGATCTCAAGATGGTATCGCGATACAATCCTTGGTAGGAGGCGATACGATATCACCGTGGTAAGCGCGATCGCGATACCAATCTTGGCGACACGATACCGAAATGGTATCGTGATACCAAGATCGATACCCAGCGATACGATACTTAAAATAGTGCGCAATCGCGATACCAACTGGAGGCCACGATACCAAAATGGTATCACGATACCAAGTAGGTATCAACCGATACGATACTTCGGCGAGTATCGCGATACAAGGGAGTTTTGGTATGGCGATACCAAACCTCAACCGATCGCAATACTCAAGCCAAAATGCAAGAAAATTCCAAATTTTTTGCACCCCCTTGCTCTCCTTACTCCCCTCTTCTCTCCTAGGACCCTGTATCACCCAAAAATTCTGTTATGAATTCAGTTTTGCCCCCCCTGCGATACTGCGCACCTGTTTAATCACGTGTCTGTGCATGTTTAGAGAGTTTCATGTAAATATTCTTGGTAGAATCTCACCTCTATCTACTCTTGCTTGCACTTGGAGCTCAATCTCTACCTGGGAAGGCCTGAAGCACACGATACCAAGTCCACGATACTGATCGCTCTCGCAGACGATACCAGAACTCCAACAAGTATCAAATGAGTCAAATTTTTTGGTTTTTATACCTTTTTAGACAGAACTTGAAATTTTGGTAATTTTTGGTGATTTTGGGAAATTTTTTTGGTGATTTTGCCTACCCTTACTTCTCCTATCCTCACTAGTCCTCTTCCTCTAATCCTAACCCTAACTCCTCCTTCTCTTCCCTCCTCCTAAACCTAAACCTAAAACTTATCACACACACCTCGGAGATGTGAAGTAACAAGTGCTGAAGTGACTGACTACTTGCCACCGGACAATTTTACCTCTACAAGTACGATTCTATCACACTCGATCTATAACCATCACGAAGGCACCTTGGTTGAGTGTTCCCCGGCAACGACACCAAAAACGTGTGTACTTGAGCCAAGAAGACTCAAGGACTTGTGCCAATGAGACT
Source organism: Ceratopteris richardii (assembly GCA_020310875.1). Lineage (NCBI taxonomy): Eukaryota > Viridiplantae > Streptophyta > Polypodiopsida > Polypodiales > Pteridaceae > Ceratopteris > Ceratopteris richardii. The sequence goes on from MU260413.1 coordinate 54,762, forward strand.
GTACCTCAATTGCCACACAAGTGCGTATAGTGGGTACTTAACACACATCTAATTGTCAATCCGAAGGAACGACGTACCAAGTGTATGAAGATGTGTGCACACGTGATGGAAAATGAAGTGGTTTAGCTAGCATGCATGAGAAAAGACTACTACCTCTCACACTCACTGAAATACTGAAAGTGTTTGCCGCAAGCCTCTTACAGCAGTTTTTAGTATTTTGAGGTTTTCTTCCAGCCCAGAACTCTGAATATAGGCAATAAGGTACTCGTTTCGAAGCTCTCGACGAGACGCATCCAACGGCAATGGTTTCACTCAATTCCAACCACTCTGCTTCAAGTTATGGCAAAAACGGTGAATGACGGGAGTCACAAATACCCGCGCCACAACTTCTCCTAGCTTGCACACGCACTACAACAGCTCAAAACCAAGGGGAAGGGGTAGACAACAGTCCTACACATGCATTACAAGCATAACACACACATACAAGAGCAAAATGAAGATCAAAATCAGCATGAAAGAGGCAAACTCGAAAATCTGTAGAGCTCCTTCTTCACAATGGCAAAAAGTCCTTACAAAGAGTCACAAAGTGACTTATATACTAGTGCCCTAGAAATGGTCCTTTCACACAAGCAACCGGCACTTTATTCACTAAAAGACTAATTTCCTACTATTTTACATGGGTAAATCTCTAATCTTCTGCGGGTATGCATCTAGAGGACTCCTCTAGTGCCTTTACAACGGAAAATATATTACAAGAATGATTATGATACAAAAATATAATGTCCAAATCGGAAAAATTTTGGGGCCCATCTTGTTCTCTGCTTTGTGCTTCCTTTAGCTCTACAACAACCCTGTTCAGACCAGGCCGACCCCACGGCCAAAGCCTCTTATTAGTAGTCAACAACATGACACTAATGAGAAGTCCATTAATTCTTCTGCAAAGGTGAAGTCTATTTGGGTACCCAAGAAGTCAATGAAGGCCAGCCCACAATCACGACAAATCTGGTTGCCTAAGGCTTGCTTGCGGGCTCAAATAGCTACACCAAGGCCGCAACCGGTACAACATGTTTCACTCACTCGAACATCTGAGGCCCAGTCTTACGCATCACGCACGGACACATATTCTTCCATGAGCACTAGTAGAATCACTTGTAAATGGGTCCCTAAAAAGCCTCATCTTCAAGCAGATACCCCTATCAAACTCTTCAGAGTCTCCACAAAATCAAGATCAAAGCCCATCCACTGCATTTGGCAAACTAAAACTTGTAATAAACCCCCGGACCCTAGTTGTAAATCCATGCCCACCTACTAACTACATCACTCTCACACTACATCATTCCACTTAGTTCTTAAGTCCAACCAATTCCTAACTACACACACAAGCACTGAGCAGTTATTAACCTACTAATCTCTCCTGAACCTCATGACAATGTTGTAATGGGGACAAAAACGGTTCTAACTTGTCCTTTACAATGTTAACACATGTTTCTATATTCTCACAGAATCAGGAGGCAAGAAGTAACATGGCAGAAGCGACAGGTCCGAGCTCACAAGTAGGAATACTTACTGCAAGAATCGATGTGGATAGTCTACCTGTGGATGTGCCACCAACTGAACGACCTGTGGAGCTGCAACACCTTCAACAGATCCCGGTACCGGATCCACCCACAGGGATCACAGAAAGAGTCCATGCCAATTCTCATTGGTTCAATGGCATGCCAGGTCCATTAGGAGAGGCCAAGTATATATGGGAGTCTAAGTGCGAGTATGACAGATCATGGGTTCGATTCCAATTTTTCTCCAAGGAGTTTGCGACTCTATAGAACACCGAGGATCTCCAGACCATATGGCAACGTGCAGGGCTAGCAGAATACTTTGAAGCACCACTACCTAAACCGGATCTCCTCCGATGCTATTATTTGGTCTCCACATTACAAGCTAATGAAGAAAAGGACAAACCAGGATCATTTGTTCTTCCTTCCTTGCTGGGCAACAACGAGTTAAAGAGGTTTGAACTTACTGTGGAGTTGGTGAGCGCTGCTTTGAATATGCACGGCACACATGTACCTTCTGAGAAGGATGCTCTCGTTCCTACTAACATGAAGGATAGGAAACTATTGAAGCTTAAAGACATGGCAGCACTCACACCAAACGTATCCATCCCTCTCCGTATGTGCATGCAACATTTTGCTTTCCCTGGCCAAGACCGCTTCACACAACCACACAAAAGAATCTGGTTCGCTCTCTACTTAGCGGAGGCAGGTGCGTTACCAATTAAGCTGCCGGTATGGATTATAGATCAATTGTATGAAGCAAATAAAAGGTCTTCTAGGAAATTAGTGGTGAACGGTTGCTGTGCAATCACACGCATTATTTACCGGTGCCTAGCATACGATGTTCCCATTGAACGTGTCTTAACTTGGGCACAGTTACAAATGTTTAAGAAGCTCAAGACGTCCACACATCAATCCAAGTGCATGAGGGGTGCGATCCCTTGTGTCTAGACAAGGGAAGTTCTGACTACTCCTGAAGTATCGCCACGAGGGGAGACCACAGTACCTCCCTTTACCATTAGGATACCCAGGTCTGGATCTGAAACTATGACACAAGCTACCCCTTCAGCTCCTCCTGTTCCATCTAAATTTGAATTTGCTACAATTGGAGATGCTGAAGGAATGGATCCCCAGGACTTCGAAGCATTCTTACAAAGTACACAACTCTTTGATGTAGAGTTTTATTCAGATGCAGAAGAACAAGGCACATCTTCACAAAGAAGAAGAAAATCTACAGACGGCCGCCATGTACATTGGAGTGACGCTCAACAAGGTCAACAACAAGGACACCTAGAAGAAGAAGGAGCATATGAAGAGGAGACCACTGAAGCCCCAGCCTATACAGCAGAACTCCGAAGGCTGTATCAAATTATGGAACGAGTGCGATCGCAACAACTGCTCACCGAACAGAGCAGTAGAGTACTCATGACTCAGCTGTTGGAAGAAGCAGGAGTTGACTCAGAATATAGTGAAGGTCTCTTATTGATGGCAGAAACATATGGGGTAGTAGAAGCAGTGCGGACCGCCATTAGGAGGTCTCCAGTTCAATATGATCCACGAAGATTCCAGATACGACCACGCTCAGGTAAGAATATCCAGATCCCCATTACAATGGCAGAAGGGCCAATTATTACATCCGAACCCATCAAGACAACCTCCCAAGCAACAGAAACTGCTAGCCAAGAGCACCCAGTCACCCATGAGGAATCCACCGAGCCACTACCACCCACACCCCCACCATCGCCTCCTAGAGCAGAAACCGTGGAAATCACCTCGACCACTCAACCCACCGAACCAACCTTCATCTTCCGTACTCTCATCTCTAGTTCAACCCTATTCTCCACCTCTGATAACCCAATCTATGAAGCAACCCCCATCACTACACAATCCACCGAATTGCTCATAGAACCTGCCCTAGGACAACCATCCCCCATGCCCTCATCCATAGGTCATCCTGACCCTAGATCCATATTCATGGGTTTCCCTGCTACCACGCAACCCTTCATGCCCTCCTCAACTCTACAACCTCAACCCCTGACCTCCATCTCTCCACTTCTCCAATCCCTCCATAACTTCCTTGCTAGAACTTTTCAACCCAGCATTAGGGCGAAAAACGGCCGAAAAGGGGCTGTTTGCTAATGAGAGATTAAGGAAATTGACAAATAGAGTCTTTCCACGTGTACAAGAATATAACATTGTTGTCTCCTTTAACCGTATAAAGAAATTCTTTTTTTAAGAGAATATGATCTAAAAGCGCCACGAAAGTGATGAAGATTCTTGTATTCAGTGTACAATTTCTTGGTTTGATGCAAAAAAAGATATTTTTGCACATCACACAATGCATATCTTTAAAGTTCCAAGAAGGAAATGATTTTTGAAGATACGAAATATTTTTGGGTTCACGAAATTCCATGGTCATTCGGCGACAGGGTTTACATCAAATCAAAAGTTTCCACGTGTACAAAGCCCTTTTATCTATAAATGTTGGCAAAGTTTGTGAATGTCGGTTTCTCGCTTTGTGCATTCTTCTTCTTCTCGATTCTAATGGCTTCTTCTTCTTGTCGTCCTTCCAATCGTGTAACCTCATGTGAGGTTTACAACAGAAGAGAGGATTCTTTATGGAAACCTCTTTCTGTGAAGTTAAATGAATGAGTAACTATGCTTCCTAGCTATAGAGGTGCCCATAAAGTCAAGCATGCTAAAAGAGACGACACAAGAAACCATTGCAGGGGACTTATTCTTAGTTTCAAATTGAAGAGATGCGGTTGGTTTGCAAGAGTACAACATGTGTACAATGCTAAGGATCTTGTTCTGGAAAAGCATATGCAATTCCCTTTGTACTGTAAGTGAAGTTTTACAATGATCGTCTATCATTTCAGTTGGTTTTTTATAACAACATATATGTTTTTGTATTGCAGATATTTTTCCTTCCAATATTTTAGAGTGGCAACCTCTTGAATGTTTAACACGAACATTCAGAGTTCTTCGTAAGGAATATGAAGAGCTTATGTATGCAGACAAATCCGCTCAAGTTTTCAATAGCACAGAGTTATTTGTTAGGGAGGAGCTCTTATGGAAATCTTATACATTTGCCTAGTCCTTGCATCTCTTCATTAGATTGGGATGCTTCTGATCATTCAACAAAAGGTGGAAAAGAAAGCTTGGACTTTGGATAGCCTTGGACTCAGAGGAGAGCTGTCCAGAAGTACTGATTCATCCAGATTTTCAATCTAGAAAGATAATTGTCACTGCAAATTGGAAATTCAAAAATGTAAGGGAGCTCTAGAATACCTTGATGAGGCATCATCACAATTCAAATTATCAATTGATGATGCAATAGTTAACATTAGATTAGAGAAAAAACATTATCTTGCATCAAGTTGCAACCCTTTAGATTGTAACAAGTCTCCTTCTTTAAGAAGCTTTTTTTCAAACTTCCATTGATTTTTCTTTGCAGAATGGTGACTAAGAATGTGACTGATTACATCACTTCAATTATGTCTTTTTATGGACTTTATTCATATTGGCATTTTTTTGTTTAATTTCAAGATTCTGAGGAGGTTTCAATGGTGCAATGATTATACAGGAATTTGCATATGACAAAATGGAAAAGATTGGATGACACGACCGATACAAGCGATACAAGCCATCCGAAATTCTCCGATTGCCCGTATCGCTTGCATCGGTCGTGTCATAAAAACTTCTCTATCCTCCTCACATTTAACTTTTCTGCAGGATGGTGACTAAGAATGTGAATGATTACATCACTTCATTTATGTCTTTTTATGGACTAGATTCATATTGGCATTTTTTGTTTAATTTCAAGATTGATGAGGTTTCTATTGTGCAATGATTATAAAGGAACTTGCATGAGTAAATTCTAGGTGATTCAAGAATATAAACCAAGAAATTCTTACATATTATATCTCCCCTTTTAGAACCTTTTTCCATACTTCCATTGATTTTCTTTTGCAGGATGGTAACTAAGAATGTGACACATTACATCACTTCAATTATGGCTTTTTATGGACTATATTCTGATTGGCAATTTCTTTGTTTAATTTCAGCATTTTGATGAGGTCTCAATGGTGCAATGATTATACACGAACTTGCATATGAAAAAACGGATGGTATGAAAAAATGGAAAAGACTGGATGACACGACCGATACAAGCGATATGAGCCATCCGAAATTCTCCGATTGCCCCTATCGCTTGCATCGATCGTGTCATAGAAACTTCTCTATCCTCTTCAAATTTAACTTTTCAACAAGAATAAAGCAAAAACCACACAAAATAGACATTTTGATGATAAGAACAATTCAATTTTGCGAACCATGCAATGAAGTCACTTTTGCTTAGTTCTCAAGAGGATCAATTCAACATTACATTACTCAAGGCATATAAATATATTACAATGTATCTATGTACATTTCATGAGTAATAAGCTTTGAATAGAAATATATTTAATCCTTCTTGAGCCTTTTGAATGAACTTGTCTCTAGCAAATCTCCTCTATATATGAGGTACTCTTTTCTCCTGTAGACAATAATACTTTGAACATATGACACCCCTACAGCCATTGCATAGCTTGAGTAACAAAGGAAGTAGCCTGCCCTTGAAGCATTGAATCCTGGGGCATATCCAAAAATTCTTAATGCACCTGTTCTTTCAAGTAGAAAAACTCTGTATGCATTAAAGGGTATTGAAGTAAAACCCATGTATCTTGAAAGAGTCCTCAAGGAGAATAATGAAAAATCTGTCTCTTCACTATACTGCTTATGAATAACACAAAATAATTTTGGATTCAGTTTTGGAAGATAGTGGATCACTGAATGAATATCCATCTTTGTCTTTCCTTTCTTCTCTATGGTTTTCCTTGTTCCCTTCCCCCTCCCAATGTAGTTGCCTTCATCCAATATAGATATCTATGGAAAAAATTGAAAATCTAGGTTAGAAAAAGTAAACGATCTTTTAAATTCATAGAAATAATTGGAAACAGAAGTAGAAACAAAGCATGAGATACGACCGATCCAAGCGATTAGGGTCATCAGAGAATATCCGATGGGCATAATCACTTGCATCAGTCATGTTTGATTTATCATCCTTAACTTTATAGAAACATATAATTAATGTTGAAAATAATATTTATAAACACATTTAGTTGTTCTATATGGAGCATTCATTCATATAGCTATAGATATGATACTTGATTGGACACAACCAATTCAAGTGACTGGGCCCATCAAGGAAGCTTGGATGGTCCTAATCGCTTGAATTGGTTGTCTCCAAAGGAGGTCATCTTGAAGCTTAGATTGCATGTGAACTTTTGTATCTTATTATTGGTTAAGAATTTGGAGAAGATAATGCTACCATTGCGTCCGAAACGTGTCAAAACCCTAAGATTGACTGTCTATTTGCATGATTTCGATACCCAGAGGTCTTGATAAGCCTTTTTGTATTGATTTCCAGACACGACCGATGCAAGCGATTAGGCCCATCCAACATTTTCAGATGAGCCTAATCGCTTGCATTGGTCATGTCCTAGATTCATGCACAAATAGGCTCATCAAGACCTTTCCATATCAGAATCATACAAATAGACAGTCATTGATAAGCCTTTTTATATTGATTTCCAGACACGACCGATGCAAGCGATTAGGCCCATCCAACATTTCCAGATGAGCATAATCGCTTGCATTGGTCATGTCCTAGATTCATGCACAAATAGGCTCATCAAGACCTTTCCATATCAGAATTTGCATGATTTCGATACCCAGAGGTCTTGATAAGCCTTTTTGTATTGATTTCCAGACACGACCGATGCAAGCGATTAGGCCCATCCAACATTTCCAGATGAGCCTAATTGCTTGCATTGGTCATGTCCTAGATTCATGCACAAATAGGCTCATCAAGACCTTTCCATATCAGAATCATACAAATAGACAGTCAATCTTAGGGTTTTGGCATGTTCCTCCGGATGCAATGGTAGCATTAGGTTCTTGATTCCGAGCCAATAGTAAGATAGGGAAGTTCATGACCGATGCAAGCGAAATAAGCTAGTCAAAGGTAGGTCAAACACGTGTAATCGCTTGTATCAGTCGTATCGGGTATGTAGCACAAGTATGCATGGGTGATGAAGAGAGAAATTCTATGAAGGTTGAAAATGTGAAATGGTGAATGGGACCCGTATTTATAGTCGAGAAGGACCAGGTAACGGTCACATGACGTGGACCAATAAGTGAGTGCCACGTGGCAAAAGATGTTGGGAATCACAACGGCTAGATGACGTGGCCCACTCAAATGATGCCACATGGCATTGTAACGTTGGGATTCGCAACGGCTAGATGACATGGACCAATCACACATTGCCACGTGTCACCAACGGTCAAATCATCCCAAAGACCTATTTAAGCTCTTCTATTCACTTTTTTCATTTTTTGTGAAACTCCTTGCTACCATCAACTTACCGTTGTCTTCGCGTTTTTACATGTTTTTCAAAACTTTCCATAGACCACATTTTGTGTGAGGGTTTAGGGTCATCATGATCAATTATTTTACAACACGACCGATACAAGTGATTAACGACATTCGAGGATTTCCCGATGACCCTAATCGCTTGTATCGATCATGTTTCTTGAGTGCTTTGTGAAAGCTTTTTTAATTAGTTTTTCTGCGTTTAAAATTTGTTCCAAGCTTTTAAACTCTTTTTTGTGCAAGTTGGCTTATTTTGCTTGATTCTGATATTGAGAGGTCTTGATGAGCCTATTTGTGCATGAATGTAGGACACGACCAATGCAAGCGATTAGGCTCATCTGAAAATGTTGGATGGGCCTAATCGCTTGCATCGGTCGTGTCTGGAAATCAATACAAAAAGGCTTATCGAGACCTCCGGGTATCAAAATCATGCAAATAGACAGTCAATCTTAGGGTTTTGGCACGTTTCGGACGCAATGGTTGCATTATTTTCTTAAAATTCTTAACCAATAATAAGATACAAAAGTTCACATGCAATCTAAGCTTCAAGATGACCTCCTTTGGACATGACCAATTCAAGCAACTAGGACCAATGCAAGCGATTAGACCCATCCGATATTCTTTGATGACCCTAATCGCTTGGATTGGTCGTGTCTCATGCTTTGTTTCTGCTTGTGTTTCGAGTTATTTCTATTAAATATATTTCTTTTCAAAGCTTATTACTCATGAAATGTACATAGATACACATATTTATTGCCCAAAGGGGTACAAGACATTGCAAATATGAAGGATGTAATCTTTTTTTGTGTAATTGATCCATGTCCTAATATTAATCCTTACTGATCCATGATTTGTTTTTCTCTAGTAAAAGTCCTATTTATCTGATGATAATAATCTTTTTTTTTGTAGGTTATGGCTAGGACAAAGAAGACAGCAAGGAATTCTCTCCAATCACAACATGGAAACTCCAAAGTGTAAGCCTCGCCATACATTTTGTTGTGTTCTATTTTAAAGCCTTGCCATCCATTCTAAATTTAAGTTTACCTTGCAGTGCTGCTAAGCTTCTCAAAATGCATATTGATCAAAACATTCTAGGAATTCCTTCATTGAAAGAAGAAAAAAGGTTTGGATACACTCAAATACATATGCCATTACAGAAATACAACACCTCGTGTGACTGGAGAGTGATTGCAAATGCAGTAAGGTTCTTGGAAAGTAGGTTTTACAACCCTGAGTTGAACTTGTCAGACTATCCATATGCTTGGGTCATCTTGATCAAGGAGAGAGCAATAAATGCCATTATGGAACATGCAATATGCCCTTATATTTTTAGAATGTAAGATTGTAATCTAATGTGTAACCAACATATGTTGGAAGATTTATTGATGTACAAATTGTATGTAATTATGCCAGTCTTCATCTGGAAGATGGTCATTGTAACTATATTTATATGCCTTGAGTAATGTAATGTTGAATTGATCCTCTTGAGAACTAAGTAAAAGTGACTTCATTGCATGGTTCTAGAAAAATTGAATTGGTTCTATCATCAAAATGTCTATTTTGGGTGCTTTTTGCTTTATTCATGTTGAAAAGTTAAATGTGAAGAGGATAGAGAAGTTTTTATGACACGACCGATGCAAGCAATATGGGTAATCGGAGAATTTTGGATGGCTCATATCGCTTGTATCGGTCATGTCATCCAATCTTTTCCATTTTTTCATACCATCCATTTTGTCATACCATCCATTTTGTCATATGCAAGTTCCTGTATAATCATTGCACCATTGAAACCTCATCAAAATGTTGAAATGAAAAAAAAATGCCAATATGAATATAGTCCATAAAAAGCCATAATTGAAGTGATGTAATGAGTCACATTCTTACTTACAATCCTGCAAAAGCAAAATCAATGGAAGTATGGAAAAAGGTTCTAAAAGGGGAGATATATTATGTAAGAATTTCTTGGTTTATATTCTTGAATCACCTAGAATTTACTCATGCAAGTTCCTTTATAATCATTGCACAATAGAAACCTCATTAGAATCTTGAAATTAAACAAAAAAATGCCAATATGAATGTAGTCCATAAAAAGACATAATTGAAGTGATGTAATCAGTCACATTCTTAGTCACCATCCTACAGAAAAGTTAAATGTGAAGAGGATAGAGAAGTTTTTATGACACGACCGATGCAAGCGATATGGGCAATCAGATAATTTCAGATGGTCCATATCGCTTGTATCGGTCATGTCATCCAATCTTTTCCATTTTGTCATACCATCCATTTTGTCATATGCAAGTTCCTGTATAATCATTGCACCATTGAACCCTCCTCACAATCTTGAAAATAAACAAAAAAATGCCAAGATGAATATAGTCCATAAAAAGACATAATTGAAGTGATGTAATCAGTCACATTCTTAGTCACCATCTTCCAAAGAAAAATCAATGGAAGTTTGAAAAAAAATCTTCTTAAAGAAGGAGACTTGTTACAATCTAAAGGGTTGGAACTTTTTTTTTTTTAAAATGGAGGTTCGGCCGAGGCCTACTCCCCCTGACTTTAATTAGAGAAAGAGGAACAACTGTACAATGAAGGGCATAGTACCCATGGGACCCCCCATATCCCACAAGAGCAGGGGCAGACAAGGTGGACGGCCCGGAGGCCCATACATCGACTGGTTTTTGCGCGCCCGAAGGCGGATTACACATCGATTTGCGCGCCCGAAGGCGGATTACGCGCCCGAAGGCGGATACAGATATCCCGCAGCGCAGGGGGATCGAACCCTCGCCCCCGCCTCAAGAGGCGAGGGACTCAACCACACGCCCTGGCGTCTTGGGATTAAAGGGTTGGAACTTGATCACCCTGGCTGGCAGGCAAGTTATGCAAGATAATGTTTTCTCTGATCCAATGTTAACTATTGCATCATCAATTGAGAATATGAACTATGATGATGCCTCATTAAGGTATTCTAGGAGCTCCCTTACATTTCTAAATTTCCAATTTGTTGTGACAGTTATTTTCCTAGATTGAAAATCTGGATGAATCAGTACTTCTGGATAGCTCTCCTCTGAGTCCAAGCTATCCAAAGTCCAAGCTCTTTTGTACATTACCTATATTTTGTAGAAGCTTTGGATCTTTTCTTAGATGAACATCACCACCAAGAAATCCCATTTATGAAAGTAGAGATTCACATTTTTTAATGAAAAGGTGAACGATAGCCTTATGAACGTAGACTTGCGTGCACTTGATTGCAGTGCTACCCTTGTAGACGACATTGGTCACTTCCTGCACGGTGCCATAGTGCTCCTGCACATACATAGATAGATGGGCACTACTTCAACGGATGCCGCTATCATCATCACGGGAGTGGACGAAGCAGAGGAAGTGTGATTACCTGATTGATGGAGTCCCAGCTCGTGACAGTTCTGGTGTTATGAAATAGAACAGTCGCTTGTGTAGCTCTCCACATAACGGCTCCGAAAAAAAGTGGTAGGAGCAGTGTACGCAAGTCAGTCGCCATCCTGAAATGTAGCTTCCACTGCGTGCGATATTTCTTGCCAATTGGATAAACAAATCCATCTGCCCATATGTCGATATGTTTTTTTTCTTCTTTCTGCAATCCAACCACTTTAGAATGTTGAAGAGCCCTTCGCCATACCTTTCTTGTCGTTGCATACTCATGACTAACTGCAATGTTTATATGGAACTTATCACAATGATTTTGGCTGGTTGAAAGGTGAGTGAGAGTGTTTGGGTTGAGGTTCTCCATGGTCTACTACGAAGAGTGACGTGAAAGTGTCTAAAATGACATGAAAGAGAGAAACAAGCCTGCTATCGAAAGTAGAGTAAAAAAAGTGCAAAACGGCATAAGCACACATTATATAGGTCCGTGAACAAGAGGAAAATTCACATTTTCATGAACGCCCGATGAGCACAAACTTTGAGGCATAAGATATCACACATACTTTTCATGATTATCACACGAGTTTCTCTCTCTTCAAAATTTGCACAAGATACGTTTTAAATACACTTACACGGATTTTTTTAAAATGAGTTGACAACTTTAATCCAGGTTAAGCACAACTAATTGAAATCCTTACATGGCCCTTTTTTGGCCGTTTTTCGCCCTAATGGGTCTCAACCATTCCCTTTATTTTCAGCTCCCCACCCCACTTCTCATCTATTCACCACTTTCACACACACACCACCTACCATTCCAATGTATATGGTAGACCCCACACTCGCACCCACTCCTGAAAGTATGGACATTTCACCACCCACGGCACCTCCCCCTCCCCCCACGCTTCCACCTCCTCCCATTCCCCCTCCACCAATTTCACCCACACACACATCTTCAATAGACACATCATTCACTCTTCCCCTTCCCCAATTCCCTTCCCATGCATCTTCCATTGTAAACACCACCCCCTCATCTATAGGAAATGCATTGGACACCATGCTAGCGTGTATATCAAACTTAAGGAGAGATTACAATCAGCTCCAGCAACAGAATGAACGCCTGCAAGAGCACTCAGAGACACTACAACACCGCCTTGCTGCACTAGAGGAGGAAAATGCTCGCCTCCACACACAATTCCAAACTCTCCAAGAGGCTCATAGCATATTGGAGGTACAGCTACAGAACACAGATCAGGAAGCAATACAAGTGGTAGAAGGTCATCTACGGACACAGTTGGAACGCAATTCAAAGCTTCAGTGAAATATGGCCCTACTCAAGCGACATCTTGCGGCCGCTCATGAAGAGAATTGACGCCTGCACTTGCAAAATCAGGAAAACCTAGAAGCAGCTATCGAAAGCACACCTGGGGCACCCATCAGCCCATCAAAGTTTCAAGCAGTGACCCCCGACAATATCAAGATCATATTGGAAGACTATGCCATGCTGCTTGAAGCACATGACCTGCTATGAGAGGAACTGGGTCAACTGAAGCAGAAACACCAAAAAGAAACAACAGCAGCCTCTCAAACCACCTCCTCCGCTGATGGAGAATGTTAATCTCCAAAAAAACAACTTACTCTTGTGATTAGAGCACCTCTATACCAAGAGTAAGTCAAACACTTCACTAATTTAGAGGATCAATTGCTAACTTATCAGAAATTAACAAATCTGTGAAGAAGATGATACACAGAAAAGTCTGCTGCATTGTTCATTCACATTGACCTATCAAATCTGTAAAGTTTTTGATGAAACTTTGTACGAATCATCTCCTAGAGATTGCGCAACTATTCCAAGTTGAATTACCCCAAAAGATTAAGTATAACTTGAGAAATTGATTTCACAAGTTACCTATGTCAGAAACTGTTATCAAAAACAGTCGACTTTACACCTGTGACTTTTAAGACTTGGTTCTCCTTGAATAGAACCCGTTTTACAAAATGCTTCTAGACATAAGTAGCTTATCTTTCAACTTAAAGATTAAGCCCTCACTCATGCAAAACTTTAAACTGTGCTAGGAGAAATGACCAAAACATTGACTTCGAAATATGCGCCTGTTTTAGGAACCTGTGAGCACACTTCACATATGAATGTTCCTACACTTAATTCACTCAGCCTGATTACAATTGGAAGCTGAAACTTTGCACAGAGGTCAAGCAACTCTCAACTTAGACTTGTACAAAAGCATTCCACAATTGATCTACTGTAGAAGGAGAACACACAGAAACATCGGGCGCAAAACTTTTCATTTACTCAGAGAAAATACAACTGAGTGATGAGAGCAAACTCAAAATTCACTTTCCTCTATCTCATGACTTCTATCTCCCTCATTCTTGACATCTGACTATTGTCACATATGCTCTCATACATGCCCCGACTTTTCTCAAGGTATTTATAGATAATTTGTACATAATTCTTACTGAACAAAAGATCTAAGTCATCTATGACTATGCTAATGTACATATGTGTACACTTCTCTTGTCCTCTGATTGTAATCTTCTTCCACACTTTAGGAATTGATTCTTCCTTCATCATTTGATCTTCCAAGCCTTCAATTGGTGATTGGTATGCACCAACAGCTCCCCCTCAATCATCAATTGAGGTCTTCTCTGTCTTCTTGATACTTGCCATGTCTTTGAACCTTTGTAACTTAGGTCCATCCAAACTCTTTGTCATCATATCTGCCACTTGTTCTTTTGTTGGAGTGTACATCACTTCAATCTCTTTATCAAGTACCTTTTCCCTCAAGAAATGATACTGAATCTCTATATGCTTAGTCCTGGCATGAAAAACAGGGTTAGCTGCCAAATACAAAGAACTCATGTTGTCTCCAAAAATTATTGGAGTACTATGATCAAACTCAAAACTCTTCATCAAGGTCTTCAACCATATCACTTCTTTTGCAGCTTCTACCATTCCCTTATACTCAGCTTCTGTGGATGATAAAGCAACTGTGTGTTGCTTCTTTGAACACCAAGACACTAACTTATCTCCAACATAACATAGATATCCATGAGTAGACCTTCTATCATCTGAGTCACCTGCCCAATCTGCATCACTAAACACTTTGATTCTTGTGTCAGAAGTGAAACCATAATACAAACCTTCACTTAGGGTTCCCTTGATATATCTGAGTACCCTTTGAGCTGCAATCCAATGAGTCTTCTTTGGACAATGCATGAATTGTGACAACACACCTACTGCATATGATAGATCTGGCCTTGTCAAGGTAGCATAAATTAGACTACCTACCAAACTCTGATATTTCTTCATGTCATTGAACTCTTCACCTCCATATCTGCTTAATTTATGATTTACCTCCAATGGTGTAGTTGAGGTCCTGCTATCTTCCATGTTAAACTTGACTAGAAGATTCTTCAAGTATCTCTCTTGTGAAACATATACTCCATGTTGAGTATACACAATCTGCATTCCTAAAAAATAAGATAAGTTTCCCAAGTCACTTATCTTAAACTCCTTCTCTATTTGCTTCTTGAGTTCATTGATTCCTTGAGCATCTGTTCCTGTAACAATAATATCATCAACATAAATGCACATGTAAATATATCCATTTTCACTTGCCTTCACTAGCAAGCTACTATCTGCCTTTGATGCTTGAAAACCACATTCATTCAAGAACTTGACCAATCTGTAATTCCAAGCTCTTGGGGCTTGCTTCAACCCATATAAAGCTCTCTTGAGCTTACACACATAATCTGATCCAATTGATTCCATAAAGCCTTCTGGTTGCTCCATATATACTTCATCTGCAATGTAACCATTAAGAAATGCATTCTTCACATCCAATTGTGATAATTTCCATCCCTTGCAAGTAGCAATAGCAATCAATGTCCTAATTGTAGACATCTTAGCAATAGGACTAAAGGTTTCATCATAATCTACCCCATAAGTTTGGGCATAACCTTTAACCACTAGTCTAGCCTTATATCTAGACACCTTACCATCTGCAAACCTCTTTGTTTTATATACCCACTTGCATCCAATGACTTTTTGATTCTTTGGTCTTG
Organism: Ceratopteris richardii; assembly: GCA_020310875.1. NCBI lineage: Eukaryota > Viridiplantae > Streptophyta > Polypodiopsida > Polypodiales > Pteridaceae > Ceratopteris > Ceratopteris richardii. Next base: position 70,275 of record MU260413.1, read on the forward strand.
GTACTAATTCCCAAGTTTCATTTTCAAGTAGAGCATCATACTCTTCTTGCATTGCCTTCTCCCAATTCTGTTTACCTTTGGCTTCTTCATAAGTGGTTGGATCTTCTTCTGTTTTCACAATGTAGGCATAATCTTTTGTTGTTAGGAAAGATGTATAATAACTATACCTTATAGGCTCTTTCCTTTCTCTTGTAGATCTCCTGATTTCTGCACTTCTTGAAGTTTCAGCCTCATTTGATTCTGGATCAAATCTTGGCCCTTCTTCTACATGATCCTGCACTCTACATCTAGAGTCAACTTCATCAACAATTTCTTCACATACTTTTACCTTTGCCTTTCCTTTCCTTTGTATTTCTTCAACACCTGCATACTCATTTGGTGATCCTGTATACCACATGTTTTGCTCATCAAATGTTACATCTTTAGTAACAAGAAATTGCTTTGTGGATGGACTCCACAACCTGTAACCCATTTGTCTATCATCATATCCAATAAACACATACTTCTCTGCTTTTGGTTCTAGCTTATGTCTTAATTGTGAAGGAACATAAGCATATGCAATACATCCAAATACTTTGCAATGATCAAGACTAGGCTTCTTACCCCACCATGCTTCATAAGGGGTTCCTCCATCCAAAGCTTTGCAAGGCAACCTATTCACAAGGTATGTTGCAGTGTTAATGGCCTCTGCCCATAAGTAATTTGGACAATTCTTTTCCTTCATCATGGCTCTTGCAAACTCTACAAGAGTCCTATTCCTCCTTTCTGCTACTCCATTTTGTTGAGGGGAGTACCTGCAAGTCACTTCTCTTTTGATACCTGCATTCCACAAATAATCATCAAACTCTTTTGAGAAATACTCTCCCCCTCCATCTGATCTTAACCTCTTTAGCTTTTGTCCTGTGATCCTTTCTGCATAAGCATGGAAATGTTTGAATGTCTTGAAGACTTCTGATTTGTCCTTGATTACATACAAAGTAATCCACCTGGTTGCATCATCAACAAACAACACATAATATCTGGATCCATTTATGCTATAGTCCCTTGAGGGACCCCATACATCTGTATGAACCAATTCAAGCATGTTTGAATACCTGTACCCTGATTTGTTATAAGAACTTTTATGTGCTTTACCTAATTGACAAGCTTCACACTTGTACACCATATGTTGCCCTTCAATATTTGGCAATCCAAGCACCACCTGATTCTTTGACATCTCCTTTATAGCTCTCTCATTGAAATGACCTAGCCTTTTATGCCATAGGTCTAATTCAGACACCTTTTGACCTCCATAGGTAAACAATGCATGTCCCACATTACCTTGGACTTTGAGAGTAAACAATCTTCCTTCCTTTTTACCTGCAATTATGTTTCTATATCCCTGATTTGGATCTTGTACATAAACACCATCATTTGTGAATCTTACCTCATATCCTTTCTCCACAATTTGCCCTACACTTATCAAATTTTTAGGAATAGTAGGAACATAAAGTACCTTACTTAGAAGTGTACTTCCACTCTTTGTCTTAACTGATCCAATGCTCTCCACTTTATGTTTGGTATTGTCACCTGTTTGAACTGTATGTCCATTCACCCTTGCTTCCATATCAGTCATCAAGGATAGATTCCCACTCAGATGGTTGCTGCACCCTGAGTCAATATAAAACACTCTTTGATCTTCTCCCATTGATTCATGAGTTGCATTCAGGATAAGAGTCATGTCATCCTTCTGATCTGATGCATAATTGTAATAATTATTGTTGTAGGACTGAGATTGGAAGTTTCTTCCACCTCTTCTACCATATGATGTCCTACCACCTCTTCCTCTGAAATTGCCTCTTTGGTTTCTGCCTCCTCTACCTCTTTGACTATAATTCTGATTGTTGTATCCTCCACTTTGATTATTATACCAACAATCATTTGCCAAATGATTTGTTCTGCCACAAATCCAACAAGCTTTAGCATTATCTTTGTTCTTACCTCCTCTTCCTTTATCTCTGAAATTTGTCTTCCCTTTTGTGAAGTTGGCTTGATTTGAATTCCCTTCATCATCATTTGATTGCTTTCCTTTGCCATTCTTTTTCTTGTCTTTGGAGTACATAGCTTGACTTGTACTTCTATCATTGTCTCCTTTAAGATCCTGCTCAAAGGTTAGCATGTGTCCTAGCAATTGATTAAGGTCAGGAGTAAAGTGATCAAGTGACAACTCTATGGACAAGATAAAAGGCTTCCACTTCTCATCACCTCTTAGACCTGTAAGTATTTGTCTTACCAACTTTTCTTCTTCAATATCTTCATCCACTGCTCCCAAGCTATCTGCAATATCTTTCATCCTTGCCACATAATCTGAAATTGATTGTGAGCTCTTCTTCTTGAAAGTTGTGAACTCAGCCCATAGTGAGGACTTCCTTGACTTAGTTGTATTTTGGAAATGCTCTTCCAAGGCATTCCAAACATCTGTAGCACTTTATAAACCTCTGATGTGAGGTAGAAGGTAATCATTTACAGCCATGTAGATGATACTCCTTGCTTGAGCATCCTTTCTCATCCAAGTTTTCAACATTGCAAGTTCTTCCCTAGTAGGAATACTTGGATCTGCAAATTCTGGTTTTTCTTCATCTCCTGTAATAAATGATATAAGATCTTTGCTCATGAGGTGTGCTTCCATCCTCATGGACCATGCTGGATAGTTCTCCCTATCTAGCTTATCAATCTGCAAGCTTTCTCCCATCTTGTATCCACCTGTGTATTGAAACTTCAAGCTTTACAAACAATGTATATACCTTTACTTCGAATTGAACTCCTTTTGCCTTTCTTGATGTCAATTTGTCTTCTCCCCAAGCTTTGACTCCAAGCTTTCACTTCTTGATCCTTCAAGTGTTGAATCTCTTGAATCTGCAGTAGTCGGGATCCTCCTTTTCTTGAAATTAATGTCTCCTGCTCTGACACCACTGATGGAGAATGTTAATCTCCAAAAAAACAACTTACTCTTGTGATTAGAGCACCTCTATACCAAGAGTAAGTCAAACACTTCACTAATTTAGAGGATCAATTGCTAACTTATCAGAAATTAACAAATCTGTGAAGAAGATGATACACAGAAAAGTCTGCTGCATTGTTCATTCACATTGACCTATCAAATCTGTAAAGTTTTTGATGAAACTTTGTACGAATCATCTCCTAGAGATTGCGCAACTATTCCAAGTTGAATTACCCCAAAAGATTAAGTATAACTTGAGAAATTGATTTCACAAGTTACCTATGTCAGAAACTGTTATCAAAAACAGTCGACTTTACACCTGTGACTTTTAAGACTTGGTTCTCCTTGAATAGAACCCGTTTTACAAAATGCTTCTAGACATAAGTAGCTTATCTTTCAACTTAAAGATTAAGCCCTCACTCATGCAAAACTTTAAACTGTGCTAGGAGAAATGACCAAAACATTGACTTCGAAATATGCGCCTGTTTTAGGAACCTGTGAGCACACTTCACATATGAATGTTCCTACACTTAATTCACTCAGCCTGATTACAATTGGAAGCTGAAACTTTGCACAGAGGTCAAGCAACTCTCAACTTAGACTTGTACAAAAGCATTCCACAATTGATCTACTGTAGAAGGAGAACACACAGAAACATCGGGCGCAAAACTTTTCATTTACTCAGAGAAAATACAACTGAGTGATGAGAGCAAACTCAAAATTCACTTTCCTCTATCTCATGACTTCTATCTCCCTCATTCTTGACATCTGACTATTGTCACATATGCTCTCATACATGCCCCGACTTTTCTCAAGGTATTTATAGATAATTTGTACATAATTCTTACTGAACAAAAGATCTAAGTCATCTATGACTATGCTAATGTACATATGTGTACACTTCTCTTGTCCTCTGATTGTAATCTTCTTCCACACTTTAGGAATTGATTCTTCCTTCATCATTTGATCTTCCAAGCCTTCAATTGGTGATTGGTATGCACCAACATCCGCGGCTTCACTTCTCACAGACTCAGAGGCCTTAAAAGATCTCCAGAAACAGGTCATCGAATTGCAAGCACGTCTACTACAATATGAGAGACCACCTTCCCCTCCAGAGGCTCCCACCGACGAAGAAGTAGTACAAATTCTTGTGGAACAGACATTTGAAGAAGAATACGACCCACAACCCTTCCCAGGAGGCCAACAAACGGAAGAAGCTCAGGACACATTCGAAGCACCACGGCCTCCATGGCTACGTCAAGTGGAGGAAATCGGGAGTTCTCACGAAGAGCGCACAGTAGTGCAAAATCAGGCCATGAGGGTCATAGAGGAAACTGTGCTACAATCTGCTTACTTCAAGAACCTGTCATCAAGACGCCTTATCCTCTCATCTGAACTCCAATACAGGCCTTATTATATTATCCTGGCTGATTATAATGCAGAAATACAGAGAGTCACGGGTAAGATTCCTACCTTTGCTACCCAATTTCAACCCGAAGACCTTCCTCCAGAGGTGCAAAAAGGCAAAATTCGTCAACCCACCTGGCGGCAGAAACTTCTAGAGACATATCCAGAAATGCTACGCACATGGAACAACGCGCCTTTACATCTCCTATACAATCCATGCTACAGTCCAGTTCCATGTCGCAGGTCTTGGAAAGCATTCAATATCAAAGTGCAGAACAACACGCAATGCAAGGAATGGCTAAACTACCCGTACATTGCGCCACCACAGGGACCACCGTCGATAGCATACATGATGGGAACAATTCGACATTGGATGCCGCGATTGAAGCCCATGCCAGATGTGGCAGCTCAAATGATGCTTAAGATTTTAGATATGATGCAAGTAGTCCCGAAAACCTTTAGAAATGCAGCCGCACCACAGGTACGTCTACCGAGGTTTACCAATGGAAATTATGATTTGGTGTATGACATAAGCACCACCCCCAGTATTCGTGTGGCTTACGCCTGGCATGCATGCATCAAATACCTCCCTGCATGTAACAAACAGACCTTCGAAGAAATGTTCAGATCAGGTTTCTGGGAGTATCACTCGGAGAACTTCGCACCGAAGCCAACACACCTGCTCCATCTCTTGCTTGTGAACAAGCAATGTACTCTGAGTACTATACCACACCGCAACCAGAGGTCCCTGGCGCAATAAATTGGGATGCATTGGAAGCTGATCTAGCAAGAGGCTTAAGGATAGGAGAACACAAACTTGCCACCAATGTCATCCAATACTATATCGACCACCCGATAGAACAGAGGTCTGTCAGGGGCGACACACGCTAGGAAGGGGGGCGTGTTGGCATACAAGTCAGATGAAGAGCATACTAGCGCAACGGAGGAGTCATGCACAATACGGCAACAAGGCCCAATCATTTTTTCCATGGACCATTTACAACTCAAGTGATTTTAATCACTACACAAACATTGTAAATTCCGTTTTTGGTAGAATAGACTCCATTTTGTGCAAGCCGAGGAGTCCTCGAGCTTGAGGAGTATTAGAACTAGCTACATATCAATTTTCATAATTTTTAGACTCTGTTTGAGCCCTCAAATAGGCTCTAGAACCTAATTTTTAACTAGGCCAGACACTAGGTCTGGACAAGACCAAAGCTAGTTAGAAAACTATAAAAAGAGCTAGAGAGCTCATTTTTGAGGTTAGATTGTTTGTGAATTGAGCTTATGTAAGAGACTTTTTGACTAATGCAAAGAACTCCATTGTTCCTCTCCTTGTTCTTGCCTTGTGTGCGCGTGTGTGTGTATGTGTGTGCATGCTTGTGTGCTTCTCACTCACACACTTGTGCCTTCACTTGCTCATAGTCTTCATACTAGTCCTCACGTCTCCACGGATTGACAATTATGAGGTGAATCTTCTCACGTTGGTACTCACCATTGTGCTAGAGTGACACATGCCTTTCATGTCAAGCGCTTCCCTCACCAAATTTTTCATCTAATTCATTACCTCTGGTAAGTGATGGTAGAACGAAGGTACTATATCCCTTTTTCTCTTTACTAGGGGTCAGAGTGCTAATTAGGAACACCGTAGAAAGTCTGGTTTGGGTAACTGAGCCTTGAAGTAGTCGTATAGTCTAGCCTTCTTCCAGATGGTGTTTCAGACCTTCATCATTTTGAAGCCTCTCAAATTCCCTGGTGAAAAAATGATATCTGCCCCATCGCCCGTTGAACTCTATCTCGGCCTCCCACATGTAAGTGCCTTCACCCAGAGATCCGGCCACATCACTGAACCAATGTGAGTTTTTGCTGACCGGCATTGTGTGCCCCTGTGGAGGATTCTGAATCGGTATGGCGTGTAATGCCCTCTGCCACTGGGCGTGCCTTCAATTCCTCTTCAATGGGAAGACTTTCAATGTCTACGATTTGGGTGCTGATGCCTGCCTAGGAGCTAGTTCCTGCCTCGGCCATGGTGAAGAGACTGGTCACCGGTTCTGTGAGAATAGATAAATGAATGTTAACATTGCAAATGGACAACAAGCGTTCATGTGTCCCCATTACAACATTAACATGATTTTAGTGAGAGGTTAGTAGGTTAATAAGTGCTTGAGGATCGTGTGTGTAGTTAGTGAATGGATATTCCTAAGAGCTAAATGGAAAGATGCGGTGTATGAGTGATGTAGTGAGTAAGTGGACATGAATTTATAGATGAGGGTCGGGGGGTTTGTTAAACGTTTTGGGCTTCCAAACAAACTGATTTGCTGCTGGTCTTGATTTTGTGGAGACTCTGGAGGGCTTTTCAGGAGTGTCTACTTGGAAATGAGGCTTTTTACGGACCCATTTACAAGTGATTCTGCTTGTGCTCATGGACCACTGTGTGTCCATGCGTGTTGTATAAGAAAGGGTATCAGATGTTCGAGTGAGTGAACCATGTTGTACAGGGTGTGGCCTCGGTGTAACTATTTGAGCCCGCAATGAAGCCTTAGGCACCCAAATTTGTCGTGATTGTGGGATGGCCTTCATCAACTTCTTGGGTACCCAAATAGACTTTACTTTCGCAGAAGAATTTCTGAAAGACTTCTTATTAATGTCGTGTTGTTGATTATTAATAAGAAGTTTTGCCCGTGTGGTTGGCTTGATCGCAACAGGGTGTTCGCCTTTCCGCACCCACACTTGTTTCAATGGCTGAGGCATTCTGCTTCACACGTTCTTTTGACCTCCAGCATAGGTATTACTCTTCTCCATCTGTATTTGATCTGCCTTTGGTTGCTGCATCCCTTTGGTCTCTAGAAAAGAAGGGAGTTCTGTTGCGGCCCTGACTTCTTGATTGAAATCATCATTCCTCTGCATCACACAGTTTTGGACAAGAACAACATGGTCATCTTCATGTGTACCCCTGGAAGGACCAGGGGTATGTGCCTTGTCTAATTTCTTGAGTGCTTCATTTTCTAACTCAATTGTAATGCGATTGTGATTTACCCATACCTGAAGGAGTCAACTTCGTAGGTTTAGGTTGACTGCATGATCATAGATCCAGTCTTGACCCAAGACAAGAGGCTCCGTGAGGTCCTCATCTTGACACACTAGCACTTTAACTGTCATTACTTTGTCTTGAATGTAGAGGGGAAGTTCCACCTCACCCATGCAAGGGGTCTCCACACCTCCCAATCCTATGAGATATGCTTCTATAGGATTGACAGTTAATTTCAACTTTTGACAGTAAGAAAATTTAACAGCACTAGTGGCTGCACCTGAGTCAATCAAGGCTCTTACAGTCCTTGCACCCTTTCCTTGTCCTATCTCTAAGGTTACAAAAGGTCGTCTATCAATTATTCTATGAGAACTTATTCCTGAGACTTCACACATTGCCATATGATAACTTAGGTCCGCATAGTCATCTACCCTGGCCGGATCTCAACCCAGTCTTCGCAACCTCATCCTTCGGATGTGTTCCAATGCTTCCGCCTGTGCCTCTTCTCGAACTCGTTTTTCCTCTTCCTTGCATTTTTTGGCAGTGTTGAGTCGGTTTAGCATCTCCTCTGTCAGGGGTTCTTGATATAACTTGACTCTGCATCCACTTATATAGCTAGGGAGAACATCACCTTCCAGTGTAGCGAGTTGAACTGCTCCACTGGTTGAGATCCTATTTATGATCATAGGTCCATAGCCACGTTTCTCTAATTTTCTTGCATGTTGCTTCAAGGTGTAGACTAAAACTAAATCTCCTGCCTTCAAGCCTTTATCCTTAACGTGGGCATCAAAGTATGCCTTCTATCTTTTCTTAGCTGCATATATTCCCATTGCCGCTCTTAGTCTGGTTTCACCTAGTTGTTCTAGATCAAGAATCCTCGAAGAGAGTTCATGACCCGTCCATTCATGCTCATGTGCTACTTTCAGTGTAGGTATCAAGAAGTCCAATGGTAGCACTGCATTTTGACCGAATACCATCTGAAAGGGAGTGGCTTGGAGTACCGTTTTATAGGCAACTGTGTATGCCCAAACAACATGGTGTAGCTGTTTGTCCCAATCAGAGCGTTTATTATTCACTAATTTGGTCAGCACATTGCACAGAATCTTATTTGTGCTTTCAGCTTGCCCATTAGCTTGTGGGTGATAGGGAGCAGACTTCTTGTGCACTACCAAGAACTCTTGGAGAAGATTTTCAATAACTTCATTCAAGAAGTGTGTGCCTCTATCACTGACTAGCTCTATGGGTAGCCCGTATCTAGTGAACACATTCTCAAATAAGAACTTAGCAGTAGTCTGAGCATCGTTCTTTGTCGTAGCTTTTACCTCTACCCACTTGGTTAAATAGTCTGTGGCAACAATGATGTATTCAGCATGTGAACCCTTAGCTAGGGAATTAATAGGACCTACGAAGTCTATTCCCCACTTAGAGAATGCACGTCCACCCATCATAGGTTTCAGTGGCATCTCATCTTTGCGTATAGGATGCAAAGTTCTCTGACAGACATCACACCGTTTCACATAGGTATGTGCATCCATGTGAAGGGTCGGCCACCAGAAGCCCGCAAATAGTATTGCCTTGATCACCCGATCTGGTCCAAAATGTCCTCCTGCTACACCTTGGTGAGCTGCTTCCAAAATCTTGAGATATTCGCTCTCATGGACACATAGTCTCAGGTAACCATCTTTACCATGCTTGTATAGATTAGCACCAATGAGTGAGTAATCTAGGGCTTCTTGTTCTAGACTTCTTTGTCTGGCCAGTGTCATATCTTGAGGGAATGTTCTCGTCCTCAGGAAATCTACTAATGGTTCACTCCAATCTGGCATTATGGACCCTTGATAAAGAGTGGCATGCTCCACAGGTGGTTCAGTGCAACAGATTGGGCATTCCTTGCACAACTTGTGGACATCAGCCTCCATAGTCGGCCAATGCACTCCGAGTCTCCTTAGAGTCTGTAGGGTTTGTTGCTTTGAGTAGTGTTGCTCTAATGCACCTACATGTGCCAATTGCAACCATTTAACGTACTCATCCTCTTCCACACAAGCTAGGATCCCTTGATCTGTGTGCTTGTACATACTTCCTGCCATGATCTGGTATTTTTGGGCTTTTATTATCTCCCTATCTTGAGTGTTTATGACTGGGTGGTTGGGCCCGTATGTCAATACTGGCACTAATGGCTTAGCCCACTGAGGTACAACTTCCAAATTAAACAAGTAAGCATCAGGAAGGTCATCCGACACTCCTTGTGGGGCTTCCCCAGAGGTGAGCCTAGAGAGATGGTTAGCTCTCAAGTGAGTCTTCCCTTTTCCTCACCAGTACTTCAAAGTCATATTCCATTAGTAAGAGAAACCATCTTACCAATCGTCCTGTATTGCATGGTTTGTTTACCAAGTACAATAATGCCTGATGATGGGTAAAAAATTTAAACATATTTGCAAGCAAATAGTGTCTAAACTTTTTAACTGCATATACCATGCCGAATCCTTCTCGTTCGGTGGTGGTATAGTTCCGTTCAGCTGCATTCAACTCTCTACTAGCATAGGCAATGGGAAGATCCATATTACCTTCGCTCGTAGGTTGTGCGAGTACACATCCAATAGCATAATTGGATGCATCCACGTGAACATGAAATGGCTTATTCCAATCTGGGGTGGTCAAGATTGGTGCTGAACACTGTCTCCTTTTGAGCTCAGTGAAAGAGTTTTCACATTCATCGGTCCACTCGAAGTTAGTCAAAAGTCCATACAAAGGCTTTGCTATGATGGCACACATGTGTATTAACCGTCGGTAATAACCACAATGCCCCATGAAAGCTTGTACTTCCTTGACGTTCTTTGGCCTAGGTAACTCTGCTATGGCTCTCACTTTCTCTTCATCAATGGATATGCCATTCTTTGACACTATGTGCCCTAGAATCTTGCCTTGCCTGACCATGAAAACACACTTTTCTGGGTTCAAGCAGACTTGATATTCTCTGCTTTTGTCAAAGATTTGCTTGAGTTCAGGTATATGTGTATGTCGAACACACTTTTCTGGGTTCAAGCACACTTGATATTCTCTGCATTTGTCAGAGATTTGCTTGAGTTCAGGTATATGTGTATGTGCCCTAGAATCTTGCCTTGCCTGACCATGAAAACACACTTTTCTGGGTTCAAGCAGACTTGATATTCTCTGCATTTGTCAAAGAGTTGCTTAAGTTCACCTCTAAATTCTTCTCAGGCACTCTTTGAACACATGACACATCAATCTTTGGAAGGTTGCAGGAGCATTGGTAAGCCCAAATGGCATTACCCTAAAGGCAAATATGCCCCATTTTAGGGCAAAAGTAGTCTTATGTTGGTCCTCGGGAGCAATGGCTACCTGATTGTAGCCAAAAAATCCATCAAGGAAGTTGTACACTTCCTTGCCTGCTACTCTTCTAAGAGATGTTCTGTGATAGGAAGCGGATAGTTATCTCGAATGGTGGCGGCATTAACCTTTTTCAAGTTAATGCACACACGTAACTTTCCATTCTTCTTGGGCACCACTACGATGGGGGATACCCACTCAGTGTGTTCAATTTCATAGATAAATCCAGCTTCTACCAGACGATCTATCTCTTCTTTGATCTTGGCAGCATAATTATCATTGTATGTGTATGGCTTTTGCTTAGAGGGTTTGGCATCTAGGGTCATGGGGATAGTGTGTGAGCATATGTCTGGGTCAACACCCTTCAAATCCTTGTAGCTCCAAGCAAATACATCTCTGTATTCACTAAGCAAGGCTATTAGCACATGCTCTTCCTCCTCTGTTAGGTCATGTCCTATGTAAGTGCATCTCTCCTCTCCTTCTTCTAGGGCTACCACTATTTTTTTGGTGGTTTCTTTGTTATCGTAGGCCTCTCTTGATTGTGCCTCTCGTTTAGGCATTCTTATCATGACTCTCCTATCGTCTATCTCATACTTTTTGAAGTTTTCCAGGACCTCAAACAAAGATTCTTCTTCCTTCGGGGAGACTTCTTTCTTCTTCCGTTTCTTGCTATCATTATTAGCAGTCACTTGTGTGGTTAATCGTACATCGTTCGTTATCTCTTCGTGTCTCTGAGGTTGGAATTCTACTTCATAGAAGTATTCTTCATCTGATGCAAAAGGTGGGTCCATAATGATTGACTCTAGATCGGAGTCACTTGCGTCCTCAAATGCATCAGGGCTAGGTTCGCACTCTTCTAAAACCGCATCTCCCATGATTGGCTCTAGGGAGAACACTGAAATGTCATAGCCATCCTCATCACAGTGGGGTGTCCACTGTTCTTCATTGATGGCTACATCCATTGTTGCTAGAATTTCTGCCCAACCATGAGGTGCAAACTCTTCATCAGGAAATACTACAGGCGCATAGGCTGGGTCTTGAATTGATCTATGGATTTCCTTTGCACCTACCTCTCTGGCTTTTTCTCTCTTCTCCTCTTCTACTGCCACTTTGCACATCCATAAGTGGGTGTCTTCATGCATCCATGAGGATCCTGATCCTATGGAATGCAGTGACTCTGTATCATCTTTAGCTCTATGGATGGGATTCCATTGGATAGGAGGGACATCTCTATGGGAGTAATCTTTGAGATTCACTTTGTTCGTAACACCTAAGTGTTGCAAGTACAAAGAATTGGTTCCCCAATCCTATACTACTTGCAACTGTCGCATGCATGGTCTTCCCAAAATCATCTCATAGGCATGATTTTTGCTAAAGTCACATATAGCAAATGTTTGCTCGAACTCTACACCACAAGTAGTGAGAGTTATTCCTTCAAGTAGTCCTAAAGGCCTCTCTATGTGACCATCCGCCATCTGCAATTTCATCCTCGTGGGCCTGAGTGCTGGCTTGCCCCAACGCTTCCATAGGGAAGTGGTAGCAATTGCAACTCCTGCACCAGAGTCCAGAATTGCCTTGGTTGTGTATCCTTGATGGGTGATGGGAAGATAGGTGTTTCCTTCTTCACCTTCACTCATATCTCCTATCTTGTCCAAAGGTATCTCTGGCACTGTTCTATGGGATCCTACCTGGGAACGAGGTTTTGCTATCTCTGGTACTTGTTTGGCTACATGCTTCCATAGCTCTGACCTAACTTTGATTAGCTCTTCTAAGGTGAGGTTGTAGTGCACTTTAGTGTTTTTTACTACCTCTGTGTTCCTAGGTATGACTGAGTCCTCGTTTCTTATCATGACTGTGGGTGCTCTCATACAAGTGGACTTAGCTTCCCATAGGCCTGTGAAGTGGGTAATTCATGTAAAGAATTAGACTCAAAGTCTAATCTCTCTTGAGACTGAGTGCTCTCGTGCTCTTCATAAATGGATGGGATGTCTTGTGGGAATTGGTCGTGTGCATCATCCACAAGTTCAATGGGAGGAGGGACTTCACTTTCTTTAGCCCATTTGTCTTCTTGAATCTCTCGTAGAAATTCTGGTGTGAACCGATTCATAGAAGAAGATGTGTCTGGCTCTGTAGAGTTAGGCACATAGGCTTCCTGGGTAGGAAGGCTTGCCCTCATACTTGCCTTGCCCTTACTTGGAGGGATGGGTTCCTTTTCTGATTGTGCAATTAACCTCTTCAAACTTTCTAGCAGTCCATCAAAGTGCAACTGCGTCTTAGCTAAACTAGAGATGTTAAAGAGGCGACTGGCTTCAAACATGGTTTGAGCCAATTCCACCATCTTAGCACAAATTTTGGTTCGTTCAAGCTCTAGTTCTGCTCTAGGGTAACACTTTTCATGATCGGTTACATTTAGCCCTTCTTGGATTCTGGCCTGATATGCTTTGAGCATTATATTTAGGCCCTGAGGAGTGGGATCTGCTAGGACTGATCCTACTCTAGGGGGTGGTGGGTTTGTGTGAGGTGGTTTGGAACGTGTTGGATCGGATGGTGATGGGAATGGTGGTGTTGGAGTAGTGCGAGAGGGAGTTTGAGATATGAGTTCAACAATCCTAGCTTTTGTTTCTCTTAGGCTTTCCTCGAGTTCACTCATCTTCTTAGCCCATTGCCTCTTCATTCTTTCTCTACTATCTCTCCAGGTTCTAGTTCTCTTCTTAGTTATGCTCTCAGTTTCACTAGCCTCTGAGCTCTTTTCCTGGCCTACCCCTTGGTTTTGCTGCAATGCCTGAGCTCTAGTGACTACCTGTACTGGTGTAGTGGACGTCACACTTCCTGTAGAGTCTACTACTAATCCAATAACATTGATAGGAGTAATTTTTGGCATATTATTGGGGTTCTTTGGAAAATCTCGTAAGAGATGCTCCTTTCCGCAATCTTGACAAAAGCCATGTATTGTTACTGACTGTGGTTGTGTAGATGCAGGCATTGGGCAATCACGAATGAGGTGATCTCCTTGACATCTATAGCATGGTCCTCTAGGGAATGGGGGTCTTACCTGCCTAGGTTGGGGTCTAGAGTTAGGGTTTGTGTACATTACAGTTGTGTACTCTGGCTCCCAACTAGGTTCACTTGGTTCTTCACTGTAGTAGGACTCACCATGTTCAGAAGATTGCATGTAGTAAGCCTGGGGACTATCAATATGTGTAGAATCAATGCTATGGTCACTGGGATCACTTTCTGAAAGCAATGGTGTTACTGGCACTATAGCCCTATTCAAATTCTCTTCTGCAGCTGCATACTTCACCCGAACTACATTAGCTGGAGCAGAGGGTTGTTGTGCTAACACAGGCTGAGGCCTTTGTTGGTTTTGGTAGGGTTGGTAGGTTTGTTGAGGCCTAGTATACTGCTGCAGTGGGTACTGGTTCTGGTATCTACCTTGTTGAGGGTATGGTTGTGGGTACGTCTGCCTAACTGCTTGCTTATTGTAGGGGCAATCTTGCGCGGTGTGATTGGTGTACCTCCGTTCTATGGTGCAGTACTGGCTACTAGGATTTACTTGGGGTTGAGCCATAATGGGACATACATTCGCCATGTGGTCACCAACGCAAGTATAGCATCTCTTTACTGGGGCAAATCTTGGAATTTGTTTGCTAGAGACACCTAGTTTTTGAGCTACCTTTTCTGCGAGTTCCTCAATAGATGTAGATTGTGTGGAAGAAAAGCTAGAGGCACTATCTGAATCTTTATAGATTTTGGAAAGCTCTAACTCTTCCCCTAGGTTATCCTCTATGTCGATGCACATGCGTACATACTCTTCAATGATCCTAGGGTCCTTCAAGTACACATATGACCTCAATTTGGTACTTAGCAATCCATCCAAGAATAAATCCACTTGTTTGGCTGGTGTTGGTAACTCAGGAATAGGGCATCTCTCAAGATATTGCCTAAATCTTCTTCCTGCAAGTC
>MU260413.1:92500-112500 GCA_020310875.1 Ceratopteris richardii
CCCGTCATTCACCGTTTTTGCCATAACTTGAAGCAGAGTGGTCGGAATTGAGTGAAACCACTGCCGTTGGATGCGTATCGTCGAGAGCTTCGAAATGAGTACCCTAATGCCTATATTCGGAGTTCTCGGCTTGAAGAAAACCTCAAAATACTAAAAACTGCTGTAAGAGGCTTGCGGCAAACACTTTCAGTATTTCAGTGAGTGTGAGAGGTAGTAGTCTTTTCTCATGCATGCTAGCTAAACCACTTCATTTTCCATCACGTGTGCACACGTCTTCATACACTTGGTACGTCGTTCCTTCGGATTGACAATTAGATGTGTGTTAAGTACCCACTATACGCACTTGTGTGGCAATTGAGGTACAGTCTCATTGGCACAAGTCCTTGAGTCTTCTTGGCTCAAGTACACAAGGGTATTCGCCTTTTCGCCTCCATACTTGCTTCCATGGCTGAAACAATCTGCTTTGTTCCTTTTTTTGGCATCCAGTATCGGTAGTGTTCTGCTTCTTCTGTATTTGATCTGCTGTGGGTTGTTGCAACCTTCTGGTCTTTGGAAAAGAAGGGAGTTCCGTCCTCTCCCTGGCTCCGTTGTTGAGATTAGCCTCTTTCTGCATCATACAGTTTTGGACAAAAATAGCATTGTCAACTTCATGTGCGCCCCTGGAAGGACCAGGAGTTTGTGCCTTGCCTAGTTCCTTGAGTGCCTCATTTTCCAATTCCACTGTAATTCGGCTATGATCTACCCATACCTGAAGAAGTCCACTTCTTAGGTTGAGGTTGACTGCATGATCATAGATCCAGTCCTGACCCAAGACAAGAGGCTCAGTGAGGTCCTCATCTTGACACACTAGTACTTTGACTGTCATCACTTCGTCTTGAATGGAGATGGGAAGATCCACCTCGCCCATGCAAGGAGTTTCCACACCTCCCAATCCTATGAGATATGCTTCTATAGGATCAACAGTTAATTTCAATTCTTGACAGTAAGACAACTTGAAAACACTAGTGGATGCACCTGAGTCAATCAAAGCTCTTACAATCTTTGCACCCTTTCCTTGTTCTACTCCTAGGGTTACAAAAGGCCGTCGGTCGATTATTCTATGGGAATGCCCACCTGAAGTCTCACACATGGCCATAGGATAGCCTACAGATTCTTGAGTGTCAAGCATAGGCGGGTCTCTGCCTTGTCTCCTCAATTTCATTTGTCGGATGCGTTCTAAAGCTTCTGCCTGTGCTTCTCTTCTAATTCGTTTCTCTTCTTCTTTACGTTTCTTGGCAGTGTTGAGTCGATTTAGCATCTCTTCAGTAAGGGGTTCCTGATATAACTTGACTCTGCATCCACTTATGTAACTTGGTAGAATATCGCCCTCTAAAGTGGCTAGTTGAACTGTGCCACTTGTGGAGATTCTATTGATAATCATTGGCCCGTAACCTCTTTTCTCTAATTTTCGTGCATGCTGCTTCAATGTGTAGACTAGGACTAGGTCGCCTGCTTTCAAGCCTTTATCCTTCACATGTGTATCAAAATATGCCTTTTGCCTCTTCTTCGCTGCATAGATTCCTGCTGCAGCTCTCAATCGTGTTTCGCCTAGACGTTCAAGATCAAAGATTCGAGAGGAGAGTTCATGGCCTGTCCAGTCATGCTCTTGTGCTACCTTCAATGTAGGTATCAAAAAGTCTAGGGGTAGCACAGCATTTTGGCCAAATACCATCTAAAAGGGGGTGGCTTGGAGTACCGTTTTATAGGCGACCCAGTATGCCCAAACAGCATGGTGTAGTTGTTTGTCCCAATCAGAGCGTTTGTTGTTCACTAGTTTAGTCAGCACATTGCATAAGATCTTATTAGTGCTCTCAGCCTGGCCATTAGCTTGTGGATGATAGGGGGCCGATTTCTTATGTATCACCAAGAATTCTTGGAGAAGGTTTTCTATGACTTCATTCAACAAGTGTGTGCCTCTATCACTCACCAACTCTATTGGCAATCCGTACCTCGTGAATACATTTTCAAATAAGAACTTTGCTGTTGTTTGAGCATCATTTTTTGTAGTAGCTTTCGCTTCTACCCACTTGGTTAGATAGTCTGTGGCCACGATGATATATTCAGCATGTGAACCCTTAGCTGGGGGGTTAATAGGACCAACAAAGTCTATTCCCCATTTAGAGAACGCACGTCGCCCATCATAGGCTTCAGTGGCATCTCATCCTTGTGTATAGGGTACTGAGTTCTCTGACAAACATCACACCGTTTCACATAGGTATGTGCATCCATGTGAAGGGTTGGCCACCAAAAGCCTGCAAATAGTATTGCCTTGATTACCCGATCTGGTCCAAAGTGTCCCCCTGCTACACCTTGGTGAGCAGTATCCAAGATTTTGAGATATTCACTCTCATGGACACATAATCTCAGGTAACCATCTTTACCACGCTTCTATAGATTATCACCAATGAGTGAGTAATCTAGGGCTTCTTGTTCTAGACTTCTTTTCCTAGCCAGAGTCATGTCTGGAGGGAATGTTTTCGTCCTTAGGAAGGATATTAGTGGCTCACTCCAATCTGGCACTATGGACACTTGATAGAGAGTGGCATGTTCCACAGGTGGTTTAGTGCAACAGATTGGGCATTCCTTGCACAACTTTTGGACGTCAGCCTCCATAGTAGGCCAGTGCACTCCGAGTCTCCTTAGTGTCTGTAAGGTTCGATGCTTTGAGTAGTGTTGCTCTAATGCACCTGCATGTGCTAAATGCAACCATTTAGTGTACTCGTCCTCTTCTACACAACAAGCCAAGATCCCTTGATCTGTGTGCTTGTACATACTTCCTGCCATGATATGATACTTTTGGGCTTTTACTACCTCTCTATCCTGCGTGTTTATTACTGGGTGGTTAGGTCCGTATGTCAACACTGGTACCAATGGCTTAGCCCACTGCGGCACCACTTCCAAATTAAACAAGTAAGCATTAGGAAGGTCATCTGACACTCCTTGTGGGGCTTCTCCCGATGTGAGCCTAGAAAGGTGATCTGCTCTCAAATGAGTCTTCCCTTTCCTTACCACAACCTCAAAATCATATTCCATTAGCAAGAGAAACCATCTTACTAATCTACCTATGTTGCATGGCTTGTTTACCAAGTATAGTAGAGCTTGATGATCAGTAAAAAATTTAAACTTATTTGCAAGTAAATAATGTCTAAACTTTTTAACCGCATACATCATGCCTAAGCCTTCTCTCTTAGTAGTGGTATAATTTCGTTCAGCTGCATTCAATTGTCTACTGGCATAGGCAATTGGAAGATCCATATTACCTTCACCAGTAGGTTGTGCAAGCACACATCCAATGGCATAATTGGATGCATCCACATGAACATGGAAAGGCTTATTCCAATCCGGTGTGGTTAAGATTGGTGCTGAACATAATCGCCGTTTAAGCTCATTGAAGGAATTCTCACATTCCTCAGTCCACTCAAAGTTTGCCAGAAGTCCATACAGAGGCTTTGCAATGATGGCATTCATGTGTATAAATCGTCGGTAATAACCACAATGCCCCATGAAAGCTTGTACTTCATTGACACTCTTTGGCCTAGGTAGTTCGGCTATAGCTCTTACTTTCTCTTCATCCGTAGATATGCCATTCTTTGGCACTATGTTGTTAGGAGAAATGGTTGGATGCACTCAAGAGATTGAGTTGAAGCTGCTAGACCTGCTTTGCTTCAGCCCTCCTTTGCTTCACATATGCTTAGTACACTTGCTTAGCTTCCAAATGATACCAAGAAAGCATATATGTACTTTACAAGTGATATGTGAAATGATCAAATCAAAACAGACTACTTGAGACTTCAAGAATCCAAGAAAACTTGCTATTTTTGTAGTGACACCTGCTCAGTCTTTCACTCAGTGTGACCAGCACACTTACAATTGGTCTAATTCCTTCTGGACATATTAAATTAGCTTAACAAGCTACCATTTGCAAGTGGAATGAGAAGAAATGATAAACTACTCACTGAGAAATCAATTTAGCAAAATTATATGTACCCCCGACTTTTTAGGAACACTGCAGCAGAATACCAGAGATCACTTGGAGCAAGATTTCTCCAAGGTGGCTGATCCTTTGTCCTTGAGATTTTGTAGGTCTATAGTAGACTTTGAGCTGAATCCAATGTGCTTTGAATCACTTGATTTGGTTCAGTAGATCCTGAGATATGCCCCTTTGAAGTCGACAGACTTAGAGATGATGACTCAGAGAAAACAGAGATAGTGAATGTAAATCTTTCTATTCATTCACATGAATGTACAATCTCATTGGCTTGATAGATGTAGCCTAATGAGTTGGAGATGTGTAGGCTATAGTGTAGCACTCACACACTCAATGATCAAGAGTATTAGCCTCGGGAAAAGTGAAGGACTGCCCGCGACTTTTCAAGTACAACTTATATATGAAATGAGTGAGAGTTTGAATTCAAATTTGAATTCTTGGCTCCCTTCAATCACTCCTCTAAAAGTAGGGAGATATTCTCTCAATCACAAGTTCCAATTTTCCACGAATCTAATCAAGTAGGTGTGATCATTTACATGCCAAGTCATTTAGACTTTTACAAGAGATAAAATGGTAATAACACATAGGCAAGTGTTCCTATGGTTCTAGCTTCTCATAGTGATATCCTTCAAGGGTTCCAAGCTAATCTTCCAAGGTTCCAAGCCAAGTGTGAAGGCTTGAAATGCACTAACAGCTCCCCCTCAAGCCAAACACTTTGGCTTAAGTCTTCATCTTCAATCTTCAATCACATCTTGCAATCCAATCATGGATTTGAATCTGCATAGCTTGTTTCCATCCAATGCTTTAGTGAGTAAATCTGCACATTGCATATTAGTAGACACATATGTCAATTGAATCTCTTTGCTTAGTAACTTCTCTCTCACATAGTGGTAATGAACCTCTATGTGTTTGGTTCTAGCATGATATATTGGATTAGTTGCAAGGTGAAGAGAGCTAGTGTTATCTCCAAATATGATTGGAGGTCTAGTGTAAAGACCTAACTCTGTATATAAAAGCTTCAACCAGATAGCTTCTTGAGTGGCATTGGCAAGCCCTCTATACTCTGCTTCAGTGGATGACAATGCCACTGTAGGTTGCTTCTTGGCTGACCAAGAAATAGGCTTATCTCTTGCAAAACAAACGTAGCCTGATGTGCTTCTCCTATCATCCTTGCATCCTGCCCAATCTGCATCTGAATAAACTTTAATATCAATATCTGATGTATAAGGAAAGTACAAACCATGGCTTTGAGTTCCCTTCAAGTACTTCAAGATCTTCTTTGCTGCCTCTAGGTGAGGTACCCTTGGTTTGTGCATGAATTGGCTAAGCACACTAACTCCATATGCTAGTCAATTCTTGTCAAGGTAGCATAGTTCAAACTACCTACCATGCTTTGATATCCTGTAATGTCTTGTATTTCATCCCCTTCATGAGCACTTAGCTTTAGGTTGACCTCCATTGGAGTAGTTGAGACTTTAGCATCCTGCAAGCCAAACTTCTTGACCATATCCTGTACATACTTCTTTTGAGTGATATATATACCTGAGTTGGTGTATACTAACTCAAGACCTAAGAAGTACTTCAATAATCCAAGATCATTAATCTTGAATTCTTTCATCATCTGTCCTTTGATGTGTCTAATCCCATTGACATCATTGCCTGTAATCATGATGTCATCAACGTAAATACACAAGTAGATTACCTCTGTACTAGTTCTTTTTATGAACAGAGAAGTGTCAGCTTTGCTCATCACAAATCCTTGGTCTTGGAGGTAGGTTGTCAACCTGTAATTCCATGCTTTAGGTGCCTGCTTCAATCCATATAGAGCCTTCTTTAATTTACAAACATAATTTACCTTCTTGGGATCTTCATAGCCAGGTGGTTGTGACATGTAGACTTCTTCAGATATCCATCCATTCAAGAAAGCATTCTTGACATCTAATTGGTACATGTTCCAATTCTTGGATGCAGCTACACTCACCAATATTCTGATAGTTGGCATCTTAGCCACAGGAGAAAATGTCTCCTCATAATCAATGCCTTGGGTTTGTGCAAAACCCTTGGCAACCAACCTAGCTTTGTACCTGTTTATTGTTCCATCAGAATTCCTCTTTAGCTTGTAGATCCATCTGGATCCTATCACCTTCATAGAGTCCTTCTTGGGTACCAAGTCCCAAGTATCACTCTCCTTGAGAGCTTCCATTTCTTCATCCATAGCTCCTTTCCATTCTGGTTTGGTGATAGCTTCTTCATAGGTACCTGGTTCTTCATTCAACAAATCCTTTTCAAGATATACAGAATGTTTAGTTACAAGTGATGTGTCATACCCAAATCTGATAGGCTTCTTCTTTTCTCTCTGAGATCTCCTCATTGCTTGAGTTGAGGATTCTGGTGTATTCTCAAGCTTCTTCATCTTCATCTTTCCTTTGGACTTCCATGCCTTGAACTCCTCAAGGTTTATTGTATCATCATCATCTGAGCTTGATTCATCTTTCTGGATTGGTTCCTCCTTGGTGAGCTTTGGGAAATCTTCTTCCATATCATAGGGTAGACTAACTTTCCTGCATTCATTCTCATACCATGAGTCATTCTCATCAAAGATGACATCTCTGCTTACCTTGAAGCCTTTGTTTTTTGGGTTGTAGAATCTGTATCCCTTTTGGTTCAAATCATAACCAATGAAGATACATTTTTCAGCTTTGGGGTCTAGCTTTCCCCTAACCTGTGAGGGAATGTGCACATATGCTACACAACCAAAGATTTTGCAATGATCCAGAGAAGGTCTCTTACCATGCCAAGCTTCATATGGTGTCATGCCATCAAGTGATTTGATGGCAACCTGTTGATAAGATAGGTGGCAGTAGACACACTTTCTGCCCAAAGATAATTTGGCAATTTCTTTTCATTAAGCATAGACCTAGCTGTTTCTACAATGAGTCTATTCCTTATTTCAGCTACCCCATTTTGTTCAGGTGAGTACCTTGTGGTTATCTCCCTCTTGATGCCTCTTTCCTGCAAGAAATCTTCAAACTCATTGGAGAAGTACTCTCCTCCTCCATCTGACCTTAGCCTCTTCAAGCTTCTTCCTGTTTGGTTTTCAACAAGTGCAAGATACCTCTTGAAACAATTAAACACTTCATCTTTATGCTTCATAAAGTATAAGATGGTCCACCTGCTATAGTCATCAATGAAGGACACATAGTACCTTGAGCCTGAAATGGAGGGATCCTTGCTAGGTCCCCAAACATCTGTGTGTACCAAGTCTAGGTAGTCTTCATGCATGAAACCTTTCCTTGAATAGGGCAACCTGTGAGACTTACCAAACTGACAAGCACCACACTTATAAATCATGTGTTGCTTGGATACATTAGGTATCCCAAGCACACATTGATCCCTGCACATTTGCTTTAGGGTTCTTTCACCTATGTGACCTAACCTCTTGTGCCATATTTCTAACTCTGAAAGTGTTTGATCCTTGTAGTTGTATAAAGCAATATTTTTTGTATCTTCTAGCTCAAAGGTAAACAATCTACCTGATTTCTCCCCCTTGGCTATCCTTCTGAATCCATGTCTTGGGTCCTCCACATATGCTCCATGTTGAGTGAACCTGACCTGCAAACCTTTCTCCACAATCTGACCAACACTCATTAGATTCTTGGTGATGGTTGGTACATAGAGTACCCTGCTCAATAGATTCTGGTTACCATCACATGTCTTTACATTTCCAATCTTTACAACAGAGTGTTTAGTATCATCACCTGTTTGTACCTGATGTTTGCCCTTGGGTTCTTCCAAATCAGAGAGTAGTGCCACATTGCCAGCTACATGGTTAGAACATCCTGAGTCAATATAAAATAAATGATCATCATTTGTACCTGCCTTGGAGGTCATATTCATGATCAATAGGGAGTCATCTTGCTCCTCTGTGTAGTTGTTATAGTCCCTTCTGTTTCTGAATCCACCTTGGTAGTTACCATTGTGGTTGTGGTTGTAATTGTTGTATTATTGATTGTTGTATCCATTGTAGCCTTGGTGTTGGTTGAACCTGCCTCTCCCTTGAGAGTATCCACCTCTTGAGTAGCCTCTTCCTCTCTGATTCTTGTAGTTCTTGTAGCATTCATCTGTGGTATGATTGGACAATCCACAAATGTTGCATGGTGATGAGTTGTAGGGTCTCCCCCTACCTGACTTACATCCTCTACCTCTTCCTCTTGAGGATCTACCTCTCCCTGCATAGTTTGCTTGGGAGGTAGAACCTTCTTCATCAACCTTCTTACTTTTACCTTTATCTTTAACCTTCTTATCAGTATATAGAGCAGAGGGGTTGTTACCTTTTGATTGATCTCCTGCCTTTGTAAACTTTGCTTCATTTGTGAATAGTTGGCCCATGAGTGTTGTGAGATCTGGGGTATGCATGTCCATATAGAGGTCCATTGCAGTGGTGAAGCTTTCCCACTTATCATCTGCCTTGAGTCCATTTGTTACTTGCCTGACTATTTGCTCCTCTTCAATCTCCTCTCCAATGCTTGCTAATTGGTCGGCCACATCTTTAATCTTTGTCACATACTCTGAGACTGATTGCTTGGGCTGCTTCCTAAGGGTTGTGAATTCAATCCACAGTTGATTCTTCCTGGCCCTTGTGTTGGAAGAAAAATATGTTGACAGGGTTTCCCAAGTCTCTTGGGAAGTCTTAAAGTTCCTTACATGAGGTAAAAGGAAATCAGATATAGAGTTAAGAAGGTAAGACCTTGCTAAAGCATCCTTTGCACACCATTGGTTGAGTCTCTCTTGTTCATCCTTGGTGGGTAGTCCTCTAGCTTTGAATGAGGGCAATTCCTCATCTCCTGATATGTATCCAAATAAGCTCCTTCCTTGTAGATAGGTCTTCATCCTCAGAGACCAAGCTTGGTAATTGTTCCTGTCGAATTTGTCAATGAATGAAGGAAAACCATCTCCCATGTTTACCTTATTTGCTCTGATACCACTGTTAGGAGAAATGGTTGGATGCACTCAAGAGATTGAGTTGAAGCTGCTAGACCTGCTTTGCTTCAGCCCTCCTTTGCTTCAGATATGCTTAGTACACTTGCTTAGCTTCCAAATGATACCAAGAAAGCATATATGTACTTTACAAGTGATATGTGAAATGATCAAATCAAAACAGACTACTTGAGACTTCAAGAATCCAAGAAAACTTGCTATTTTTGTAGTGACACCTGCTCAGTCTTTCACTCAGTGTGACCAGCACACTTACAATTGGTCTAATTCCTTCTGGACATATTAAATTAGCTTAACAAGCTACCATTTGCAAGTGGAATGAGAAGAAATGATAAACTACTCACTGAGAAATCAATTTAGCAAAATTATATGTACCCCCGACTTTTTAGGAACACTGCAGCAGAATACTAGAGATCACTTCGAGCGAGATTTCTCCAAGATGGCTGATGCTTTGTCCTTGAGATTTTGTAGGTGTATATTAGACTTTGAGCTGAATCCAGTGTGCTTTGAATCACCTGATTTGGTTCAGTAGATCCTGAGATATGCCCCTTTGAAGTTGACAGACTTGGAGATGATGACTCAGAGAAAACAGAGATAGTGAATGTAAATCTTTCTATTAATTCACATGAATGTACAATCTCATTGGCTTGATAGATGTAGCCTAATGAGTTGGAGATGTGTAGGCTATAGTGTAGCACTCACACACTCAATGATCAAGAGTATTAGCCTCGGGAAAAGTGAAGGACTGCCCGTGACTTTTCAAGTACAACTTATATATGAAATGAGTGAGAGTTTGAATTCAAATTTGAATTCTTGGCTCCCTTCAATCACTCCTCTAAAAGTAGGGAGATATTCTCTCAATCACAAGTTCAAATTTTCCCCGAATCTAATCAAGTAGGTGTGATCATTTACATGCCAAGTCATTTAGACTTTTATAAGAGATAAAATGGTAATAACACATAGGCAAGTGTTCCTATGGTTCTAGCTTCTCATAGTGATATCCTTCAAGGGTTCCAAGCTAATCTTCCAAGGTTCTAAGCCAAGTGTGAAGGCTTGAAATGCACCAACATATGTGTCCTAGAATTTTGCCTTGCCTGACCATAAAAACACATTTTTCTAGGTTTAGGCAGACTTGATATTCTCTACATTTGTCAAAGATTTGTCTGAGTTCAGGAATATGGGTTTGTCTAATGTTGGAATGAGCACAAAGATCATCAACATAGACTTCTAAATTCTTCCTCAGGAATTCCTTAAATACATGGCACATCAGCCTCTGGAAGGTTGCTGGTGCATTGGTAAGCCCAAATGGCATTACACAAAAGGCAAATATACCCCACTCTGTGGCAAAAGGTGTCTTATGCTGATCTTCTGGAGCTATGGCTACTTGATTGTAGCCCAAAAATCCATCGAGGAAGTTGTACACTTCCTTGCCTGCTACTCTTTCTAAGAGATGCTCTGTGATAGGAAGCGGATAGTTATCTCGAATTGTGGCTGCATTAACCTTCTTCAAGTTAATGCATACACATAATTTCCCATTCTTTTTGGGCACCACAACAATGGGGGATACCCCTTCAGTGTGCTCTTTTTCATAGATAAATCCAGCTTCAACCAGTCTATCTATCTCCTCTTTGATCTTGGCAGCGTAATTATCATTGTATGTATATGGCTTTTGCTTAGAAGGTTTGGCATCCGAGGTCATGGGGATAGTGTGTGAGCAGATGTCTGGATCAACACCCTTCAAATCCTTGTAACTCCAAGCGAATACATCTCTGTATTCTCTTAGCAAGGCTATCAATTCTTGCTCTTCTTCTTCCGTCAGGTCATGGCCTATGTAAGTGCATCTCTCTTCTCCCTCTTCCATGGCTACCACAATTTTCTTTGTGGTTTCTTTGTTATCATAGGCCTCTCCTGATTGCGCCTCTCGTTTAGGCATTCTTATCATGACTCTCCTGTCGTCTATCTCATACTTCTTAAAATTTTCCGAGACCTCAAACAAAGATTCTTCCTCTTCTGGTGAGACTTCTCTCTTCTTTCGTTTCTTTCCTTCTTCCTTCGGGGTCACATGTGTGGCTAATCTTACATCATTTGTAAGCTCTCCATGCCTCTGGGGTTGAAATTCTACTTCATGGAAGTACTCTTCATTTGATGCAAAAGGTGGGTCCATAATGATTGACTCTAGATCGGAGTCACTCGCATCCTCAAATGCATCAGGGTTAGGTTCACACTCTTCTAAGACTGCCTCTCCCATAATTGGCTCTATGGAGAAGACTGAAATGTCATAGCCATCCTCATCACAGTGGGGTGTCCATTGTTCTTCGTTGATGGCTACATCCATTGTTGCTAAGATTTCTGCCCAGCCATGGGGTTCAAATTCTTCATCAGGAAATACTACAGGTGCATAGGCTGGGTCTTGAATGGGTCTATGTGTTTCGTTTGCACCTATTTCTCTGGCCTTTTCTCTTTTCTCCTCTTCTACTGCCACTTTACACATCCATAAGTGGGTGTCTTCATGCATCCATGAGGATCCTGATCCTATGGAATGCACAGACTCCGTATCATCTTTGGCTCTATGGATGGGATTCCATTGGATAGGAGGGACATCTCTATGAGAGTAATCTTTAAGATTCACTTTGGTCGTAACACCTAAGTGTTGTAGGTACAAGGAATTGGTTCCCCAATCCTGTACCACTTGCAACTGCCGCATAAATGGTCGTCCCAAAATCATCTCATAGGCTTGATTTTTGCTAAAGTCACAGATAGCAAATGTGTGCTCAAACTCTACACCACAAGTAGTGAGAGTTATCCTCTCGAGTAGTCCTAAGGGTCTTTCTATGTGCCCGTCAGCCATCTGCAATTTCATTCTCGTTGGCCTGAGAGCTAGCTTGCCCCATCGTTTCCATAAGGAAGTGGTAACAATTGCAACTCCTGCACCTGAGTCCAAGATGGCCTTGGTTGTGTATCCCTGATGAGTGATGGGGAGATATGTGTTTCCCTCTTCGCCCTCACTCATGTCTCCTATCTTGTCTAAGGGTATTTCTGGCACTGTTCTCTGGGATCCTACCTGGGAACGAGGTTTTGCTATCTCGGGCACTTGATTGGCTACATGTTTCCACACTTCTGGTCTAACCTTAAGCAGCTCTTCCAAAGTGAGATTGCACTGCACTTTGGTGTTCTTCACTACCTCTATGTTCCTAGGTATGACTGAATCTTCGTTTCTTACCATGACTGTAGGTGATCTCATACAGGTGGACTTTGCTTCCCATGGGCCTGTGAAATGGGGTACTTCTTGTAAAGAATTAGACTCGAAGTCTAATCTTTCTTGAGATTGGGCACTCTCCTGCTCTCCATAAATGGAAGGAAGGTCTTGTGGGAATTGATCGTGTGTGTCATCCACAAGTTCAATGGGAGGAGGAACTTCACTCTCTTTAGCCCATTTCTCTTCTTGAATCTCTCGCAAGAATTCTGGTGTGTATTGATTCATAGAAGAGGTGTCTGGTTCAGTGGAGTTAGGCACATAAGCTTCAGGCACATAGGCTTTCTGGGTAGGAAGACCTGCTCTTTCACTAGCCTTGTCATGGTGTTGAGGGGCGGGTTCCTTTTGTGATTGTGAAATTAGATTCTCTATTCTTTCTCGGGAGGGGGGGTTGTCTGGTTCAGTGGAATTGGGCACATAAGCTTTCGGTGGGGGATGGGTCATGTTTTTTCTTGCTTTATCTCTTTCTTGATATTTTTCTTCCTTGGCAGATCTTGCAATTATGCCCTCTAACTTCTCTAGAAGTCCATCCAAGTGTAATTGCGTCTTGGCTGAGCCCGAGTAATTGAAAAGGCAACTGGCTTCAAACATAGTCTGAGCCAATGCGACCATTTTCGCGCAAAGCTTGGTTCTTTCTATCTCTAGGTCAGCTCTAGGGTAGCACTTTTCATGATCCGTTACATTTGGCCCTTCTTGGATTCTGGCCTGATATGCTTTAAGCATCATGTCTATGTCTTCAGGAGTGGGATCAGCTAATACTGATCCTGCTCGGGGTGGTGGGTGGGTTACGTGGGGTGTATTAGAGGGTGGAGGGTGATGGGGATGGTAGCGGTGGGAATGTGTGAGAGTGCGGTTGAGATGTGATCTCTATGATTTTGGCCTTGGTTTCTCGTAGACTTTCCTTAAGTTCACTCATCTTCTTTGCCCATTGCCTTTTCATACGTTCACGGCTATCTCTCCAAGCTCTTGTTCTCTTCTTATTTTGGCTCTCAGTATCGCTAGCGTCTGGGCTCTTTTCCTGGCTTACCCCTTGGTTGTGCTGCAATGCTTGAGCTCTAGTGATTACCCGCACTGGTGCAGTGGAAGTGACACTTCCTGTGGAATTGACCACTAACCCAATAACAATAATCGGAGTGATTTTTGGCATATTGCTGGGATTCTTGGAACAATCTCGTAAGAGATGTTCCTTTCCGCACTCCTGGCAAAAGCCTTGGATCGTCACTGATTGGGGTTGTGTAGGTGCAGGCATGGGGCAATCACGTATGAGGTGATCACCCTGGCATCTGAAGCAAGGTCCTCTAGGAAAAGGGGGTCGTATCTGCCTAGGTTGAGGTCTAGAGTTGGGGTTTGTGTACATGACATTAGCATATTCAGACTCCCAAATAGGTTCACTTGATTCCTCACTGTAGTAAGACTCACCATGTTCAGGAGATTGCATGTAGTAAGCCTGGGGACTATCAACATGTGTAGAATCAAAGCTATGGTCACTGGGATCACTTTCTGAGATTAATGGTGTTACTGGGACTATCGCTCTATTCAGGTTTTGGCCTAATATACTGTTGTGGTGAATATTGACTCTGGTATCTGCCTTGTTGAGGGTATGGCTGAGGGTAGGTTTGCCTAACCGCATGCTTATTGTATGGGCAGTCCTGTGCTGAGTGATTTGTGTACCTTCGCTCTATGGTGCAATATTGGCTGCTAGGGTTCACTTGGGGTTGAGCCGTGATGGGACATGCGTTTGCCATATGGTCACCACCGCAAGTATAGCACCTCTTTACTGGGGCAAATCTAGGAATTTGTTTACTAGAGACGCCTAGTTTTTGAGCTACTTTTTCCGCAAGTTCCTCAATTGATGTGGACTGTGAGGAAGAGAGGCTAGCGGTACTATCTGAATCTTTGTAGATTTTGGATAGCTCTAACTCCTCCCCTAGGTTATCCTCAATATCGATGCACATGCGTACACATTCTTCTATAGTCCGG
Source organism: Ceratopteris richardii (assembly GCA_020310875.1). Taxonomy (NCBI): domain Eukaryota; kingdom Viridiplantae; phylum Streptophyta; class Polypodiopsida; order Polypodiales; family Pteridaceae; genus Ceratopteris; species Ceratopteris richardii. Next base: position 106,756 of record MU260413.1, read on the forward strand.
GGGTCCTTCAAGTACACATATGATCTCAATTTGGTACTTAGCAATCCATCCAAGAATAAAGCCACTTGCTTAGCGGCTGTGGGTAACTCAAGACCAAGACATCGCTCAAGATATTGCCTAAATCTTCTTCCTGCAAGTCTCACAGTCTCTTGCGGGGTCTGCTTGAAGCTGTATATCAATGAGGAAGTATTATGCCTTATGCCACTTTTAGAGAATTCGATAATGAATGCCTCTAAAAGTTGATCTATGCTTCTAACTTGCCTCTCTTTTAGTGGCTAAAACCATGTCATGGCGGTGTTCCTAAGGGTTAAACCAAAGGCATTGTACTGCGTGAACAGGTCTTCAACTTGTTCAGCTCTCAAGACTTGCTTAAACTCGGCTACATGATCGTAGGGGTCTCCAGTGCCATCGAAGTAGTTTTTCATGGACTTAACTAGCTGGGTCGGTCTCAAGGTCCTCGTGTGCTCTCTTGGTCTTGGCAAAGGGAAATCATCGGCATTTCTTCGGTTCCCTGGGGCTCTATGTCCCTCAGGTTCCCCTCTATTAGCGTCCATTCTCGTTCTTTCTCTTCCCCAAGAGTTGGCAAAGCTTACCTCGGGTCTCTCTCGACTCCTTTCTCTTTGAGTCCCCTGAGCTTGAGATGTTCCAGCTCCTTGGCGACCAAAGGACACATTCGATCTTGGTTGGGGGAAGATAAATTCTCCTTTCCAAGTGTAAGCATGCCTATCATTTTCTGTAACCCCAAAGATCCTCTCTGAAGAGTGATCTAAGTAGGTCACTCTTCCTGGAATATCAGGATCTTTGAACTCATATATCATGATTGTTCCTACCTCACTCGATTGACTAGGTCTATATCTCCAAAAGGCTTCATCCGTCTCTCGGCTCAAGAGGAGATCTATGCTCTTATTATCTTGGGGAATCCACTCTGGTGTGATAATCCTCGTGAGAACAGATTTGCCTCAAGAGGTTCTAGGTTCTTCGCCCATGTTTCCTTGCTCTAGGTCACCTAAGTCCGTTTCCGGGACCACATTCCCAAATTCATCTGTCCTATCGGGATGACTGGTGACTACATATATTGTCCCTTCCTTGTCCAAGTATGCTCCATTTTCAAACTTGACAGCTGGGCGCTCTAGTCCAATGGATTGGTCAGGGTTTTTAATCTGGACCACCGCTCTTCCTAGGCCGTCCTCATAGATGCTAGCACCTAATCGGTTTGTCCTAAGGTACTCGAGTTGCATCTTGTAAGGGCCTTCCACCCTATGTAAATATGGCACCCCAGAACTTCCTGTAGGTCTCTCCATACCGTGGGACATCTCAGACTCGCTAGTCTCAGAACTAGGGTAATAGGAATGATGGCTCAACTGCTGGGCCCAAGACCTCGTAGTATGATTGACACTAGCCTCTGAAGATCTAAGACTTTGTCTGTCTCTCCCTAGGTGTCTACCTGACCTAAGGTTCATATGCCCTTTGTACGTTGCTGATTCTTTGGTACCAGTCACTTGTTCCTTTTAAGTTCCTTTGGACGTTTTCTTGTTTTTAGTTAAGCATCATCAGGAGCACTTTCCTGGGTCGTACTTGATGTTCTACGTCCGCTTAGTTTAAGTTCTTTTCCTTTAAGTTATCCCTTGACTACAATTTTGCCTACCCTTGCACTTGAGAAATTAAGGGCTCTTCAAACTTGAGTGTTCCTATCGTACCCCTAGTCAATCAGAACAACTACTCGCACTTAGCCTATGCTAAGAATAGACTGAGGGGGTTAAGTGATGTTCCAACCTCAAGTCGCTCCTCTTGGCGATGCTGGTCTACCCAGGAAGCACGTTCCCGAGCTTGTTCTCCTTGGCACTTACTTTGCTTTCTCCAAGAGCCCTCGATGATCCTGTAAGAATCCCAAGTTTAGCTTCAAGTTGATCCTTCAATTGACAGACAATTTATTTCAAACACTTTTTTAATGACCCTTGTTCCCCCTTTTGTATTGCTAAAAATTTCCTCTAGAGCTCCCTTGGTGTTCCTACCCCTTAGTGTGTCAACTTCCAAATATCCTATCTGAAAATCAACGCATTATTCTTATAAAAACAGTTGAGGGCGTGTAGGATATGCCACGAGCTTTCCGACAAGCCCTAGAGCTCAAAAAATGGATTTCGTATCAAAAAGTTATAACCATTCAAGGTTTAGGGGGTTAAATAGACAAACAGAACCTTTCAGGAGTTTTAATGCATTTTTCTAAGGCCTTTGCAAGTGTGTGAGTATTTGAGAGTGCAAATATGCCCAAAATTTAGCCTAAATTTCCAAAAAAATTACCCCTTAATTTTTGCCGAAAATGTCTGTCTATCGTGATAGACGGTGTCTGTCGCGATAGACACAAACTATCGTGGGGGGCTGTCTGTCGCGATAGACGGTGTCTGTCGCGATAGAGTGGTCTGTCGCGATAGAGTGGTCTGTCGCAATAGACGGTGTCTGTCGCGATAGACGGTGTCTGTCGTCTGTCGTGATTTGGTCTGTCGCGATAGACGGTGTCTGTCGCGATAGGCTAGATCTGTCGTGGAATTTTGGTCTGTCGCGATAGACGGGGTCTATCGTGGGTCTCTTTCTGTCGCGATAGACGGTGTGTGTCGCGATAGACTAAAAAAACACAAATTTTTGAGAAACTTCTAGTGATTTGGAGTGCTCTAATGGTGTAGGTTACCGTGCCAAACACGCATTCACAAAATATTAAGTTTTTTTGTCTGTCGCGATAGACAGAGGTCATCGTCCTGGGACCTGTGCAGAGTCTGTCGTACCTGCGCACACTGCTGGAGAAGGTGGTACAGCTAGTTCCTGCAACAAAAGCTCAAAAACACACCAAAAACAGATAGCATGCAAGCTCTCTCTCGCTCTCTCTCACAATGAAATGAGGGAAATGAGGTGGGGAGTGTAATATGACCAAAAAACTGATTTTTTTTTGTGGAGATGGAGATGGAGGTGGGAGATGGTGGGGATGATGATGGTGATGATGGTGATGCGAAAGTAAGGAAAGAATGAAGAAAAATAAAGAGAAGGAAGGATATTACCTATGACTCCAATGTCTCAACTCGACGTCTTACCATCACATGCTGTCCTCGAAGCTCTCTCCCCGGCAACGGCGCCAAATTTGGTGTCACTCTAGCACAATGGTGAGTACCAACGTGAGAAGATTCACCTCATAATTGTCAATCCGTGGAGACGTGAAGACTAGTATGAAGACTATGAGCAAGTGAAGGCACAAGTGTGTGAGTGAGAAGCACACAAGCATGCACACACATACACACACACACGCGCACACAAGGCAAGAACAAGGAGAGGAACAATGGAGTTCTTTGCATTAGTCAAAAAGTCTCTTACATAAGCTCAATTCACAAACAATCTAACCTCAAAAATGAGCTCTCTAGCTCTTTTTATAGTTTTCTAACTAGCTTTGATCTTGTCCAGACCTAGTGTCCGGCCTAGTTAAAAATTAGGTTCTAGAGCCTATTTGAGGGCTCAAATAGAGTCTAAAAATTATGAAAATTGATATGTAGCTAGTTCTAATACTCCTCAAGCTCGAGGACTCCTCGACTTGCACAAAATGGAGTCTATTCTACCAAAAACGGAATTTACAATGTTTGTGTAGTGATTAAAATCACTTGAGTTGTAAATGGTCCATGGAAAAAATGATTGGGCCTTGTTGCCGTATTGTGCATGACTCCTCCGTTGCGCTAGTATGCTCTTCATCTGACTTGTATGCCAACAGCATGCATATCCCCACCGAAAAAGAGACGATGGTCTCGGATAACATGAAGAACAGGAACCTGACTAAGCTCAAAGACATGGTGGCAATGACACCCACAATCGCCATTCACTTGTGAATGGTCATGCAACATTTCACGTTCCCAGCTCAAGAGCGTTTCACAATGCCACCCAAGAAAATATGGTTAAGTCTATATTTGGCAGATGCCTTTAACTTGACAATCAACATGCCGCATTGGATTATCAACCAAATCCACTTGGCACATCAATGGTGGTATAAAAAGCAAAAGTCGGTACTGTATGGATGATGTGCCCTCACCAAGATTGTGTATAGATGTTTGGCTTATGATGTGCCAATTCAAAGGGCATTAATTTGGACCAGGGTATAGGAATTTCAACGTAGACTATCAACCGCAGGGCCGCCATCAAAGAAAATGAGAGGCGCCATTCAGATGCCCTGTGCACAAGCCCGCGGTGCGACACTGACACCTGAGACAACTCCACGACTTCCGAGGCATGTACAACCCTTCACTATCAGATTACCAAGACACAGCACTGATGGACCGAATCTGGTGTTTCCACCTGTACCAACCGACCTAGAGTTTCCTCAGAGATTCACATTAGAAGACCTAACTGATGAGGAGGTAGCGAGAATAATCGAGGCGGTTAACGCGGAAGTCGAGGCAGAACAGGCAAGCGGCCAGCAAATAGTCGTAGACCAACCCCATCTAGTCCAACCAAGAGTAGTTGAAGTGGAGGATGAAGAAGAAGAAGAGCAAGAGGAGGAAGGAGGAGGACAAACAGAGGAAGAAGAGCAGGAATATGAACAAGAAGTTCTATAGGAACTTGAGGGTGCCCCGGCTTATACGAAGGAGTTGAAAAAGTTGGATGATACCATCAACAAAGTTCAAGAACAGCACAAACTATCCCTAGCAGCAGGAAAAGCCCTCATGAACCAAATCCTTGAGGAGGAAGGTGTGGACGAGCAATACGGAGCAACCCTGGATATGATTTCTGATGCGTTGGGGGTACCTGAGACGGTGCATATACCTCTTGCACACTCGAGAAGATCGGAGCGACGATATGGCAGACGGCCCCCCTCGATCAAGAAAACAAATGAATATCTTAGTATCAGAACCACAGGGCACCACATACACAACCACGGGCACAACTCATATCATTCAGGAAATTGAGGAAGCCCATACATCTAGTGCACCCCCATCACCCCCTTTACCACCCCTACCTTCAACTCCACCAACTTCACCTCCCACTACCAGTGTAACCACTATTGTCACCGCCTCAGAGTCCACTGCCCATACCGAAGCATAGACTGTCAGTCAACCCACACAACCCACACACCCTATCACCACCTCACTTGTATACACTACCACTGACACTGTAATTCTAACCGCAGCCACGAAAAACCGCGTTCCCCCGATCACACTTCCTGGCGGTTCATATTCACAACTACACACACCACTTTACACTTTCACCACCATCACCGCACCCACAATTCCCATGTTCACAATCACTCCCACGACTGCATCCATTTTTGACCTCATGGACATATCACCCACCTCCGCACCTCTCCCTCCCCCCAGACGTCCATAATCTCCCATTCCCCCACTGCCAACTTCACCCTTTTCGAGCACATCATACACGCTCCCATTCCCCTTTCCCTTCCCTTCTGCATTCAACACCTTTCCCATATCCACCCCCATTGATAATGTATTTAATAACATGTACCAGTGTATGTCTCAGCTGCAATAGCATTATCAACACCTAGAAGCTCAGCATACAAGTCTGTTCAGGAGCCATGAAACAGTACAAGGACGATTCATTGACTTAGAGAAGGAAAAGCAGCTACTACAACAACAGTATGTCACTTTACAGGAACAACATGAGCAGTTAGTGGCCAATCCACCCCAGTCAGATGCCGAAGAAAAACAACAACTTGATGATGTGCTATACTCCCAGATAACAGAGATCCTCAAGCTTCCACAC
>MU260413.1:130000-135000 GCA_020310875.1 Ceratopteris richardii
GTGAATTTAAAAAACTTCTAGAACTAAAGTGAACTAACTTTACAAATATGATACATTTGTGAATTTGTCCCTTCACATAGGCATGAGGTTTTCTTCCTAAGATTTGACGTTCAAATATATGTCCAATTAGTGATTGTTTCTCCAACAGCTCCCCCTCAATCATTAATTGACATTCTCTGTTCCTTCATATCTTCTTCTTTTCTTTTACTCCTGCCATGCTTTTGAATCTGCTGGTCTTCACACCATCCAAGCTCTTTGTCATTATGTCTGCTATCTGATCTTTAGTAGAAATGTACTCCACTTCAATCTCCTTCTCCATTACCTTTTCTCTGAGAAAATGATAATGTATCTCTATGTGCTTTGTCCTTGCATGAAGTACTGGATTTGCTGCAAGATAAAGTGAACTCATATTATCTCCATGTATTGTAGGTGTACCTTGATCAATGCCTAAGCTCTTGAACAATGTCTGCATCCATATGACTTCCTTAGCTGCTTCCACAAGTCCTTTGTACTCTGCTTCAGTTGATGATAATGCTACTGTATGTTGTTTCTTTGAACACCAACTTACAAGCTTATCACCAATATATATCATGTAACCATTAGTTGATCTTCTGTCATCTTGATTACCTGCCCAATCTGAATCACTATAGGCTCTCAACTTCAAATCTGATGTAAAAGGATAATATAATCCTTCCTTTATAGTTCCTTTGATATATCTGAGAACTCTTTGACCTGCAATCCAATGTGGGTCCTTTGGACAATGCATGAATTGTGACAAAACTCCCACTGCATAACTAAGATCAGGTCTTGTTAGTGTAGCATAAATCAAACTACCCACAAGAGATTGATACTTCCTCATATCTTTGTAGTCTGCACCATCATATTTACTAAGCTTGTGATTAACTTCAAGTGGAGTTGAAGCTTTTCTGCAATTTTCCATATCAAACTTCTTCAACAAGTTCAGAAAATACCTTTCTTGTGATACATATATGCCATGATCTGTATAAGTGACTTCCATTCCAAGAAAGTATGACATCTTTCCTAGGTCACTGATCTTAAACTCTTTCTCAAATAATCTCTTTACCTCCTGTATTCCTTCATCTGAAGTACCTGTGATTATAATGTCATCTACATAAATACAAATGTAGATTGTACCTTCCTCTGTTCTTTTGATAAGTAGACTTGAATCTGCTTTTGAACTTTTATATCCAAGATCATTGAGATACTTCACCAGTCTATAGTTCCAAGCTCTTGGAGCTTGCTTCAATCCATACAATGCTCTTCTCAACCTGCAAACAAAGTTTGGATACCTGGAATCTATAAATCCTTGAGGTTGTTCCATGTATACCTCATCTGATATGTATCCATTCAAGAATGCATTTCTTATATCCAATTGACTTAGGGTCCATCCTTTTGAAGCTGCAATAGCAATGATTGTCCTTATAGTTGACATCTTAGCTATGGGACTGAATGTCTCATCATAATCTATGCCATAGGTCTAGGCATAGCCTTTCACCACCAATCTAGCTTTGTATCTGGCTATACTTCCATCTGCAAGCTTCTTCACTTTATAAACCCATTTATTTCCAATTAATTTCTTACCATTTGGTTTAGGAACAAGTTCCCATGTCTTGTTCTCCTCCAGTGCATTGAACTCTTCCTTCATTGCTTCTTCCCATTGCTTCTTACCTTTAGCTTCATCATAGTTCTGATGTTCTTCATCATCTTTGACCATATATGCATAGTTCTTCTGAGTTATGTAAGAAGTATCATAAGAATACCTTTCTGGTTGTCTTCTAGTCCTGCTTGACCTTCTTGGTTCACATTCTTCATATGTGTCTGGATACACCTCTTCATCAAATATAGGAGCTTCTTCATTTCTTCTTTTTAATCCACTTGTGGATGTACTTGCTTGCATATAGTCTTCATCTCTATTTACCTGCACAATTGATTTTCCTTTCTCACATCTTCTTACCTCTTCTTCAAATTCTTCAGCTGTATGACTTTGATCTGCATACCAACTTTTCTGTTCATCAAATGTAACATCTCTAGAAACAAGAAATTGTTTGGTTAAAGGATTCCACAACCTGTAACCCATCTGCTTTTCATCATAACCAATGAACACATATTTTTCTGCCTTTGGTTCAAGTTTATGCCTAAGCTGTGATGGCACATAAGCATATGCAATTGATCCAAACACTCTACAATGATCTAGTGTTGGTTTCTTACCCCACCAAGCTTCATATGGAGTCATACCATTGAGAGCTGCACATGGTAATCTATTCACAAGATATGTAGCTGTATTTACAGCTTCAGCCCAAAGATAATTTGGACAATTCTTCTCCTTTAGCATAGCTCTAGCAAACTCAACCAAAGTCCTATTCCTTCTTTCTGCTACACCATTTTGTTGTGGTGTATACCTGCAAGTTATTTCTCTCTTAATACCTGCATTCCAAAGATAATCATTGAACTCTTGGGAGAAGTATTCTCCCCCTCCATCAGACCTCAGTCTTTTAAGCTTTTGACCTGTGACTCTCTCTGCATATGCATGAAAATGCTTGAAAGCTCCAAACACTTCTGATCTTTCCTTCAAAACATATAATGTTATCCATCTTGTAGCATCATCAATGAAAAGAACATAATACCTTGAGCCATTGATAGATCCTTCTTTTGTTGGTCCCCATACATCTGTATGAATGAGCTCTAGTAGTCCATCATGTTTGAATCCTTTCTTTTGAAATGGTAACCTGTGTGCTTTACCCATTTGACATGCTTCACATTTATAAACCATATGTTGACTTTGCACATTTGGTAATCCTAGTACAGACTGATTAGCAACCATAGCTTTAATTCCTCTTTCATTGAAATGACCTAATCTCTTATGCCAGAGATCAAGTTCTGTAATCACTGCTTCACCATGTGTGAGCAAAGCTTGACCAATGTTTCCTTGCACTCTTAAAGTAAAGAGTCTACCTTCTTTCTTACCAGAGACAATCTGATTATATCCATTCTCTAGATCTTCCACAAATACTCCTTCATTTGTAAACCTGACTTGAAAACCTTTTTCAACTATCTGTCCCACACTAATCAAGTTTTTAGGTATTGTAGGAACATACAAAACATTGGTTAGCAAATCTGCTCCACTCTCGCATTTCACTTTTCCAATTGAATGTACAGTATGTCTTGTATTGTCACCTGTTTGAACTGTATGACTAGAAATACCTTTTTCCAATTCTGACATCAATTCTATATTTCCTAACAAATGATTAGAACATCTAGAGTCAATGTAAAATACCTTTAGATCTTCTTTATCTGATGTGTTGATTGAGTTCATCATCAATGATGTATGACTTTCATTCTGTGTGTCATTTGCATAGTTGTAGTAGGTGGTGTTGTAGGATTGATTCTGTCCCCAACTTCTTCCTCCACCTCTACCATAGCCTCCTCTTTGACTTTGTCTACCTCTTTGAAAATTACTTTGATATCTTCCACCTCGGCCTCTGCTATTGTTGTTCTGATTTTGCTTTGATCCTTGTTGGTTGTGCCAACAGTCATGAGCCAAATGATTACTCAATCCACAGATCCAGCAAGCCTTCTTGTTGTTATTTTGATTACCTCTTCCTCTTCCAAAGCCTCTTGCTCTTCCTCTGCCAGTGCCTTTACCTCTTGCATAATAAGCTTGAGAACTAGACTCCTCTTCATCCTTTGCTTTACCTTTATCTCCTTTCTTCTTATTCTTCATGTACATTGCAGAACTTTGACCTTTATCTCCATCTCCCTTCAAGTCTTGCTCATATGTGAGCATCAAACCAAGCAACTGGTTCAAATCTGGAACATAATGATTTAATGAAAGTTCTGTTGATAAGACAAAAGGTTTCCACCTTTCATCCCCTCTCAAACCTGCAAGTAGCTGAGCAATCAATCTGTGATCTTCAACATCTTCATCTATGGATCCAAGACTATCTGCAAGATCCTTCATCTTAGTGACATAATCACTAATACTTTGACTTGGCTTCTTCTTGAATGTTGTAAACTCTGACCATAGACTTGCTTTTCGTGCTTTAGTAGTACTTTGGAAATGATACTCCAATGCATTCCATATATCTTCAGATGATTCCAATCCTCTGATGTGTGGTAGCAAATGATCAGAGATTGTATTGTAGATGTATGCTTTTGCACTTGCATCCTTCTTCTACCAATGCTTTAAAGCATCAAGTTCTTCTTTCTTTGGTCGGCTTTCATCTTCAAATACTGGCTTCTCTTCTTCTCCTGTTACATATATCATGAGATCCTTACTCATAAGTAAGGCTTCCATTCTCATTACCCATGCGGGGTAATTATCTCTCTCCAGTTTGTCAATGGAGATATGATGTGCCATAGTTCTTTCCTTCTGCTGCAACCTGTGAGCTTAAAGGATAAAGGATAATACCTTTTGAAGTTCTTTGTGTATGAGGATACTTTTGAAGTAACCTTTTGATGCCTTGTGTCTTCAAATGCTTCACCTTTGAAACTTTAATGGAAAACTTTCCAAAACTTCTCGTACCTTTGTCGCCTTCTGCTCTTCAGGATCTTTCTGCTCTGATACCACTTGTTGATGTATGAAACACCACAAGAAATGAATTAATGTGACACTAGAACACCTCTATGGTCACCATTAACTCATTGCCACTCCAAACTTTGAGAAATGATAGCCTAAAGTGAGAACTTTGCTTCTACAGAAATTGCTAGTCACTGAAATGACATACCTTCAGCATTTTGCTAATTTCTCCTAGCTCAAGTATTATTTCTCCATGAAACTTTATAGGCTGAGACTAGAAGATTACAGCTTTCCAACAAGCTATCATATGCATCAAACCGATCTCTAAAACTCAAATTATGGCTCTCACAAGATGACCCTATATGACCTTCCAAAACTGGAAATCTTTCCTGTTATAGTAAGAGCGCCTGTTTAAAATTAGAATTCGATGCCTAGCATCGACTTGCAACGAGAATTCGATGTC
>MU260413.1:140000-142500 GCA_020310875.1 Ceratopteris richardii
CTTCATATGTAGAAGGGTCTTCATCTGTTTTCATCATATAAGCATAATCTTTTGTGGCCAAAAAAGAAGTATCATAACTATACCTTGTAGGTTGCCACCTATTTCTTGATGATCTTCTGAGTTCTCCACTCCTTGAGGTTTCTGGTTCTTCACACTCAGGATCAAATCTTGGCATTTCTTCAACTTGACCCTGCACTTCATTATTCTCTTCTTCATCAATTATTCGAATCTTTGACTTACCTTTCTTTTGACTCACTTCTTCTTCATCACCTATATTGATATTGATTATACCTGCATACCAAGTACTTTGCTCATCAAATGTAACATCTTTAGAAACCATGAATTGTTTTGTAGATGGACTCCACAATCTATAACCCATCTGCTTATCATCATAACCAAAGAAAACATATTTTTCAGCTTTAGGTTCCAATTTGTGTCTTAATTGTGATGGCACATATGCATATGCCACACATCCAAAAACTTTGCAATGATCCAAGGTAGGTCTCTTACCCCACCAAGCCTCATATGGTGTCATACCCTGCAAGGCTTTACATGGTAACCTATTGACCAAATAAGTAGTTGTATTTACAGCCTCAGCCCACAAATAATTAGGGCAATTTTTCTCCTTCATCATGGACCTTGCAAACTCAACAAGAGTTCTATTTCTCCTTTCTGCTACACCATTTTGTTGCGGAGAGTACCTGCAAGTAACTTCCCTTTTTATACCTACATCCCACAAGTAATCACTGAACTCATTAGAAAAATACTCTCCCCCTCCATCTGACCTTAGTCTTTTCAACTTATTACCTGTAATTCTTTCTGCATATGCATGATAGTGTTTAAATGTATTAAACACTTCTGACTTATCTTTGATCACATAAATAGTGATCCATCTAGTAGCATCATCAACATAAATCACATAATACCTTGAACCATTTATACTGAAATCCTTTGATGGTCCCCACACATCTGTGTGTACCAATTCAAGCTTCTCTGAGTACATAAAACCATGCTTGGAATAGGAATGCTTATGAGCCTTACCTAATCGACATGCCTCACATTTGTATGTCATATGTTGACCTGCAACATTAGGCAATCCAAGCACTGAACCATTGTTAATCATGTCTTTAATACCTCTTTCATTGAAATGTCCAAGCCTCTTGTGCCAAAGATCTAACTCAGAGATCTTATGTCCTCCATATGTGAACATAGCATGACCAATATTGCCTTGAATCTTCAATGTAAATAATATTCCTTCTTTCTTCCTTGAAACAAGGTGTTTATACCCTTGACTAGGGTCTTCCACATATACTCCATCATTAGTGAACCTTACTTCATATCCCTTTTCAACAATTTGTCCTACACTTATCAAATTCTTAGGAATTGTAGGAACATACAGAACCTTACTCAATAAGGTACTACCATCCTTAGCCTTCACTGATCCAATTGACTTCACATTGTGCTTTGTGTTGTCACCTATTTGAACAACATGATTAAAAACCTTATTCTCCAAATCAGTCATCAAGGCTATATTACCACTCAGGTGATTGCTACACCCTGAATCAATGTAGAAGACTCTTTGATCTTCATTCTGCCTTTCACAAGTTGCATTCATTATCAATGTTGAATCTTCCTTTTGATCTGAAGCATAGTTGTAGTAGGTATTGTTATATTGTTGACTTTGAAAACCTCTACCTGCATTTCTTCCAAAATAACTCCTACTACCTCTACCTCTGAAATTACCTCTTTGATTTCTGCCACCTCTTCCTCTTGCATTATAGTTTTGACTATATCCATTATTACTCTGAGTATTGTGCCAACAATCATTAGCTAAGTGATTTGTCTTACCACAAATCCAGCAAGCTTTGCCTCCATCTTTGTTGTTCCTGCCTCTTCCTCTACCTTTGCCACCTCCTCTTCCTCTTAGGAAGTTGGCTTGACTAGTTGTTCCTTCATCTTCATTTGCTTGTTGCTTTCCTTTGTTAGCTTTCTTCTTGTCCTTTGAGTACATTGCATGACCTGCACTCTTGTCACCATCTCCTTTAACATCTTGCTCAAATGTTAGCATATGACCTAACAACTGATTTAAATCAGGAGTGAAATGATCAAGCGATAACTCTGTAGACAAAATGAATGGATTCCATTTGTCATCACCTCTTAAACCTGTAAGGATTTGCCTTACCAATTTATCCTCCTCAATGTCTTCATCAACAGCTCCTAAAGCATCTGCAATATCTTTCATTCTTGTCACATAGTCTGAAATGGATTGAGAAGCCTTCTTCTTAAAGGTGGTAAACTCTGCCCATAAGGATGCCTTCCTTGACTTAGTAGTATTCTGGAAATGCTCCTCCAAAGCATTCCAAATATCAGTTGCACTTTCAAGGCCTTGAATATGACGTAACAAGTAATCATTGACTGCCATATATATAATGCTCCTAGCTTGAGCATCTTTCTTCATCCAATTTTTCAAATCTGCTAACTCTTCCCTAGTTGGAACACT
>MU260413.1:147500-167500 GCA_020310875.1 Ceratopteris richardii
AGATTAAGTAAAAAATAATCCAAACTTATAGTGGGCTGTTATCCACTCTAGGGACTAAAACGTGACTACAAAAAATCCATAGCAAGAAGTATCTCAAACAACAAAGTACTCTCTACAAGAGAAACACAATAGACTCCAACTATGATAGAGTAACAAAGACTACTCAATCACTCTATCATTTTGAGTGCCACACAACTAAGAAGCCAACACTTTGTATAGTTGATGGAGAGTGTTAATCTCCAAAAGAACAAGCTATTCTTGATGTTAGACCACCTCTATATCAAGAACAACTCAAAACCTTTACCAATTTGGAGGATCAATACTCAATTATCAAAATCTTGAACAAAGTGTGAAGAGAGTTCACACTCAGAAAGTCTATTGCACATAATTCACTCATTGAGTGATCAAATGTGTAAAGTTCTTGATAAACTTTGCACAAGTTTTCACCTATAGTTTGCGCACCTTCTCCAAGTTAAATCATCCCAAAAGATTAAGTATATCTTGAGAAATGATCCTTACAATTCACCTATGTCTAAAACTATACTTTTCTACAGTCGACTTTGACACCTGCAACGTCTAAAGCATGGTTCTCTCAAATTACAACCCGTTTATTCAAATGCTTTTAGTCATAGGTAGCCTAGATTCCAACTTAAAGAATGAGTGCTTGCTTGCTCAAAAAGGAGAACAAACCAAAACATTAGCATTGAATTTTGCACCTATTGAAACTTCACTTCTTCACATTTACACATTTAAATGTTCCTACTCTCAATTCTCTCAGCCTGATCATAATTAGGATGTGAAAACTTGTACAAAGGTCAATCAACTATAGACTTAGACTTGTACAAAAGCATTACACAAAAGATTAAACACAGAAGGAGTACTTAGCAAAATATCGGGTGCAATATTTCTTCTTTTCTAAGAATTTTACATCTAGATGAGAGGGAGATCTTCCTCACTTCTAAAATGTCTAATGAATTCTAATTCTTCTTATCTCATGCTCTCTTCTACTTGCCCCGATGTTTTACTTGTATATATAGGCATATATGTACAAGCTCATGACCATACAAAAGGTATATGGGAGTTAACTATAAATTAATGTACATATGTATACAAGTCTTCATTTCCTGAACATGCTTTATCTTCAATCTTCAATTGTTGATCTTTTCTTCATTCTTTGACTTCAAGTCTTTATCCAAAACATCAATTGGTGATTGACTTGCACCAACAATAGTCACCATAGAGCAACCTCAACACATAGTGTGAAAGTTGTAATACAATGGAGAGAGCAACCAAGAGATAGCTAGATAGAGATTACAACTAGAACAAAGACCAAACAACATACTAGATATGATGCTCCTAGGTTGAAGATACTGATGATCTCCCAAATGTGTTCTGAGCCTCTTCTTATATAGGCTCTTGATGCCAAGAGGAGTGACCTTGCCAAGTCGAGGCTTTTACTATCGCACACACCAAACTCACAAGATTGGTGGAGGAGTTGGCTAATTTTGCACTAGTAGCCAACCCCTTGTAGTTCCTCCAATAAGATCATCTAATAGTGCTAGAGCCTTGTGATGGTATTCCTTGCATTAATTTACACTTTAATCTCTTCGAGACAAGTCTAGAAAAATATACTTCGTGTCCCATCACATGAGCGATTATGCTTTCACACATGTTAGTCATGCCACAAGTGGGTTGAGGTAGCACCCTATTTTGACCATGTTAAAAAGATGTGGAGGTGGTGCCCAATTTTCAGAGTATGAAACTTTTGGGACACCCAAGCGTTTAGACCTTACCATTACCCATGTTTACTTTTTAGCGAATGTCACACTTTCCAAAAGAGTAGAATCTCCATAGCTTGATGTTTTTCCACTTAGATCCTTCAAACTCTAGCTAAAAAATTACATGATGCCCATATGATTATGCCCTTAATGCTTCCAATTCTCTTACCATAATAGGTAAAATCATGCTTTGTAGATTCACAGAGGCAATGAAGTAGGACCATGATTTCCCTCCTCATAAATTCCTTCACATAGGTGTATAGCCACGTAGGAAGTGAATCAGTAGGTGTAGTCTCCATATGCCATTAATTAGGGGGAAACGTTGCATTTACTTTTCAAGAGCCATCCACCTCCAAGTCTTAGACCACAAGTCGCCTACCTAGATCCCCAATTCAATGGGAGTCACCCTCTTTGTGGTACTAATAAATGCGCCTTAAAGATATGTAGTCACCCTGATTAGGAGTGCCATAGGTTAGCAGCCTTGCCCTAGATACTTGTGTGCTCAATAGCTGCATGTGGTCGCCTGCTAAAGGGAAGTCACCTTGGGAACCACATCTAAAGGTCACCCTTCTTGGAATCTTTGAGTCGCCCCTGGAGGAACAAAGTGTCAAGGTCACCTTGAGTTATCCCAAGACCTTTTTGGTCTTATGTAAGAGAACATGGGCTAGTAGTCATCCTTGTATTACGAATAGAGGGTCATTTTTGAGTTCCATAATGACCTGGCCTTCTTGACAACCAATCGCCCAAGATGTAAATAGGTAGGAACCATGCCCAAATTAGAACCACAATTTCTCTTGTAGAGATGGGAGGAGTCATGGCCAAGTTATCCTCTAGAGGCAAGTGAAGTCCATCTCCCTAATTTAGTGAGAGCTAGCGGATTGATCTCTATTATTCAGCTTTGTTTTTCTTATAAGTGGACATGATCTTCCAAGCTTGATCATAAATCTTCGTTAGTTTCTTGATGTGTTGTCTGCTTTAATTCATCTTGTAGAAACTCGGTTGTCATTCTTTGCATGCCCTTATGAAGCACGTAAGCTTGACCCCAGGTTGCTAAAGGTGGCCCCCCATGCCTCTTAGGGCGAGGGGTCACCCAAGGGTGGGCCCTTTATGCCCCAAGGGCAAGGATTCTTGATCCATAAACTTGTTGTAATCAAGGCTAAGGTCATTGTTGTCTTCCCTTACTTGCCTTGAAAAATATTGATTGGGACAATAAGTGCAGTAAACATACAATTCTCATGACAATATGGTTCATAGTTGCATATGGTATTAAATACCCATTCTTCATTTTGAATAATACTAGTAGAATCTATTTTACGTGTAGAGGCTTCAACAACAACCATTGCAGATTTTTTCTTCTTTGCCTCTTTTGCAACAAGTTTGGGAAAAATCTTTATGAAATGATAATTTGCCTTTTAGTACTTGCAATTTTTCTTTCTACTTTGCTATTTTCTTGTCATCATTGTCTTTCCTCTTCAATTGCATAGCATGAAGAGATTTCTGCTTACTAGCAGATGAACTCCATTTACCTTTTCCAATCTAATTAGTGAAGGAATCTTAAAATACAACACATATGATTGACATGTTCTATATGGATTGATCTTCCTACAACAAAATAGAGACTAAATCCTTAAATGTTAAGAAATTTGGATTTCCTTTCACCATAAATCAACTAGGAAATCCTATATGTTTTCTTCCTTTTTACCATTTGTTGTTGCTACTATGAGCTTCCATTGAAACACTCATTAATCCATAAAAGTATGAGTATCATTTCTTTCATGAGCATTATGAGATTTCTCAATTAAGAGAGAATCAAGACAAAGTTTTAGGAGTGGTGAGCATAAAAGCAAAACATTCTTTGATTTGATCCAACTTGATGCTTGGGAACAAAAAAGAAGGATAGAATTTTTGTGAAAATAGTTTTATATTTTATTTCACTTTTATCATTTAAGAACTTATTTTGTTTTTACATTAAGTAAAAACTGAGGTATGTTCTATATTCCAAGAGCTTTCAGCTTAAATTTCCTCATATGGAATTTTAAAATCAGTAACATTCCATGGAACTCCTAATCAGGAAGGCCAAGTAATAAGTAAAAAATTTCTCTTGGTTAAACATAATGCAATAGTGGTATCTTAGAGTGATTCTCACTAAATCTCTAACTAAGAAATGAGAGAAATTTAATAAAACTAAATTAAGTTGGCCTCAGTTATGGACTCCAAAGAGAATTCAATTTGGTCTCTATGTAAGCCTTTCCCCAGCCATGGATTCATGCAAGCATGTTGTTTTATCCCACATAGGCTACAAAGAAGCACTAAGGGCGGAGATATATAGTGCTTGCTCTTTGTAAGCTCTTCAACTCTTGGGAGAGAGTGTATAGAGAGCCTCCTCTCTCGTTCCTCTATGCCTCCTCTGAATGTGTGGGCAGCCCCACAATGGTCATGGGGAGGAACTTCAATCGTGGTCAGTTGTAGAGGTCTTGCACATGTGAGCTTGTCGAGGGGAAACTACCTTTTGCTCCTTCTTCTACACAGAGCTCGATGAGGACAGCGACCTCCAAAACATGTGAAGAAGTTGATAAAAGATCATGCAAAAATCCAAAAAGCCAAAAAAATCATGTGGACTAAATCCCAAGAATGTGAAAACACTTCTAATTTTGGCTCTGAAGCTCTGATACCAAGTGTAAGCCCAAAGAACAAGGTAAAGATAACTTGTGAATGATATGTGTGCATCTCTCCTCCCATCCATTTATATCCTCTTGTATTTCTAAAAATAGCAATGATCTCGAATGGTCTAGTGCCGCCATGTGGCCATCATGTAACACTCATCCCCATTACTACAAAGAACCTTAGGATATCCCCCAAGCTTGAGACCTTGGCTATGGCTGGCCCTTGTCGGACACACATATGGAATGATCCTTGTGGACCACTGTCTGATACTCTATGTCATATAAACAACTGGACTTTAAGTACCACTATTGTTTGTTTGGGACTTCTTGGGAACAACTTACTATCTAATTAGCTTGAAGAATTTCTTTCTTACTAATAGGGAGCAATTTATTCTTCCAATCCTTGAGATTCTAAGAAATCAATAACATGAGCAAATGATTCATCTTGGAATCATTTGCACTTCTAGAAGGATATTTGAAAGGAATCTTAGATTTTCAATATTTAGAAGCTTTACTACTTTAGTTGTGTTCATTTCCTAAGTATCAAACTAAAGGATAAATATCACATATGGATATGAAAATTTGACTTGATATTTTATTTATGTGATGTATTCCTATTCTTGAGTTTGAAATAAAAGTTATGATCATTGGTCAATCTTTTGATGTTACTAGAGTACTTTTAAACATATTGTGAGAGTCCATTGTGATTGCATAGTCTAAAGTACAAACATCTTATAATGATTGACTCTGGAAAATAATGTTACTATGAACATATCGTCATGTACTTGTCCTAACATATTTATGAACTTTATAGCTTGTTTAGGAAATGTTCATGGATCAATCGAGATTCACTTCTCGGAACTTCGCGTATTTCTAAATGAAAAGTTCACCTAGGATATGATGGGAATAGTGTAAATCATGAAGTAGATGGCTAGATTATTTCATTTATGTTTGTGTTTTTAGGAACTTATCTCATTTACTAAAGATCCCTTGCTTAGGTTTCCTCTTGGAGCTACAAACAAATTGAATGAAACTATAAAGCAACTCTCTAATCAATAGTTCTTTCAAAGTTTCTATATTTTCTTAGCAAGCTACATCATTATGAGAGATGCAATCATGGAACCTAACATCCATCTATTTAATGTCAAAGTTCAATTGATTTTAGAGTTTAATATTTGATTTACATCATTCCTTGAGATGGAATCAAGTAAGAGCTTGCAAAAGAGGTTGCAAAAATTCCATGGTTTTCTTGGCACTATGCATCCTTTCCTGGGATGCAACTAATGGAACGTAATAGCTATCTATTCAACTTTGAAAGTTCAAAAAATGTTAAGTTTCTCTCAATAGAATTAAGTGAAAGTATTCACTTAAATGTGTTCATGACCAATCAATGCATAAGTAAATCAAGAATCCAACAACCTTCTAATAGAGAACAACATCAAATGCATCTCCAACATCGAGAAGATTCAACCGTAAACATGTTTCCATAGGAGTGGGAATAGGTTTGATGCCTTCAAGGCCAAAACGTTAAAATAATGTGTGAATATAATTTTTTTGACACAAAGATATTCCACCATCAACTTGCATAAATTCAATGCTCAAATAATGATGAAAATGCCCCAAATTTGACATCTCAAATCAGGCATGAAAATCAGCAATATGCTTCTCATTAGGACCAATGAGCAACATGTCATCAAAATAGACAACAATTATTAGAAGCACATCATTTGCACTCTTAACATATAAGTTGGTCTCGATTGGACTGTTCTCAAACCATGTGCAATCAAGTAGGGATGTATCTTTTCATACCAAGCACGAGGTGCTTGCTTCAAACCATATAGTGCCTTTTTCAACCTACACACTTTGTTTTCATGCCCTTTCTACACAAAGAAATGGGGTTGAAAAACATAGACTTATTTATGTAATTCACCATTCAGAAATGCTTTTTTCATGTCCAACTAATGTACGTTCCAACCATGGTGAGTTGAAAGTCCACGGATACTATGAACAATAGTCATTCTGCATGTAGGAGCAAAGGTCTCATTAAAATCAATGCCTCTTTCTTGAGCATAACCCTTTGCAATAATCCTAGCCTTATACATTTCCACTATTCCATTAAGCTTACACTTTAGCTTGTATATCCACTTAGTGCCAATGGTCGTCTTGCCAAGAGGCAAGTCAGATAAAGACAAGGTACAATGTTTCATGATAACATCATACTTTGACTGCATAATAGCCATCCAATTTGCAAAAATTTTGCGCTTTGTCAAACATAGGTTCATTCTCATCACAAAGACTAGAGGCACCCATAACATAGAAACCAGATGCAAAAGAAGCACTATGAGAGTCTAAAGGAGTATGATATGATAGAGGTGCATCTAATTTTCTATCTCGCAAAGTCTAGAGCAACCATTTAGGCATAATTTTTACCTCCTCTGTATCACTCCTCTCATCAACAAGTGCATCATCTCAATCTGCATCAGAAATGGAATGGTTTGCATCATCATGTAGAACCTATAAAGATTGAGAAATTGCCTCATTTGGACGAGCACTAGACTTTCCACCTATAAAAAGAGGAAGCAAAGTATCATACACATCTTTCGAGCTAACTGATGTCCCCATAGTACATGAAAGTAATGGCTCAATTGCATCATCCACAAAAACAACATCATGCCTAAACAAAATGTGTTTAGACTATGGATGATATAGATGATGGCCTTTGCTTTCATTATTATATCCAAAAAAAAATACATTTCATTGCTTTATCATCCGATTTCATGTGTTCTTGTTCATGCACTAATGCATATGCCAAACAACCAAAGATATGCACATGATCAACGGATGGCTTGGGACAATGCCAAGCCTCATATAGAGTGATATTCTGCAAAGATTTAGCGGGATGATTATTTAGTACATATGCTACACACATAAAAGTCTCAAGATAGAAACTATGTGGTACAGTCTAACTCTTGATCATACACCTCACCGTCTCGATGAGTGACTTATTCTTCCTTTTAGCAACACCATTTTATTGAGGTTTATATCCCATTGTACATGATTTTTTATCCCCACATGCAACCGCAAATGCATTAAAATCATAAGTCATATATGATACATTGACAACCTATACGGACCGGTTCTACCAATACTTAGTAACTCTTCACTTGCTTGAAGATGTTTCCAATGATGTTATAAAGAAGAAGTATGATGATGGGATAGATAAGGAGGTTAAAGCAAAGCTTTGTTCATGCCAGCCTACATCGCTTCATGAAGCCATTGCCTTTGCTCACGATGCGGAGAATGAGTACCAATTGCTTATCAAGAGGATCTGTTTGCAGTAGCCACATCATCAACAACAATCTTTTTACTAGCCTAATTTTCTTTGATTAAATGTAATGAATTTACATAGAATTTAGTATGTAGGATCATACTTTAGATATACTTTTGAAAATGAATTAGAATATTGACTTACATAAAACACAATTATCACCTCATTATGATCATTTAATGTCTGCATATCATTCCCAATTACATTAAAACTTTCAGGTTTCCGACTCCATGCATGTGTTTTTACATGGACCATGCTTATGTTTTATTCAGTGATGAAACATGTGACTGGCCATCCATGTTTATTATTTTATCAACTGAGATCAGTTGCTTGTCAACTAGGAGGCATGTTGTATATTATGGAATCATGGAAGGTTAAATGGATTTTTAATGTTTTAAATGTCTAGAAGGTTTTAATGTGGTTGTGTCTGATCTAGCAGGTGAAGAAGCATGAGGGCATGGATACAACTGGATGTGCATAAATAAATAAATTCGAAGACTAAATCGAAGACTTCTAGAATAGTTATATTTAGGTTTATCTTGTTGTAAAAGTAGTGGTTCGCTTTAGAAAGCAATGCCTTTTGTAAATAAAGTAGTTTTACTCTGATAGAATCGTCCATCAGAGTGCATGGGGGGAGATTGCACCCAATACTGCGTTCTGTCTCATCTCTTGTTGCATCTATTTTTCTATGTGTTTTCTGCATTCGTAATCTCTGTATGCACGTGAGATAAGATCCTGACAACATTCTTTGCAATTGAATTGCTCCAATCGATGACATATCATCACTTTCAATGTTTGCAGCGATTGGGCATCTCTAGGTATCCTCTTAAATGTGTAGCAACCCTCGACTTTGATGTGTTGCAAGGATGGGAAGCCTTGAGCTTTTTCACAGATTCTTACCGCACACCAGATCAGTCCTACGACTCTTCTTTAGTGATCTCTCAAAACTAAAATCATTTTTAATGGCAGTTTTAGCATTCGATGCTCCGCCATTGATGTCGTCTATTGTATCAGAAATCGCCTCCAAAGCTTCATCAGAATTCGCTGCTACTGTCAGATGATCTTTCCAATGTTCAACGGATTGCATATCACAGATGAAATTTATTTGCACTATGAGGTGGGAGTCATATCCATCTTCAGAACTATCGAATATTCATCCCAGATGAGTAAACACTCGTGTCCTTCTCTGAAGATGGTTGTCATGATAAGATTCTTCCTCTGTCAGCAACTTAGGCTATCACTTGACTCTGTAAGCTCTAGCATCTTCATCGTGTAGAATCAATCTAGTATCTCCTTTCTGGGCCAAACATGTGCATAAAAAAATCGCCAGAGAAAAACCTCGATTCCTCCCGATCTCTCCAGACCCCCTTTTTTCACCATGATAATTTTTGTTTATGTATCTCTGCTCATGAAGTCCGATTCTGGAAGATGCATGAGTTCGCACACCTCTATTCGTGAAGTCCCACTCCTTTTTGTCATCCAACCAAAATAACACCTCCCGCCACCATGCAAAAACTGTCGTCCCTACTTAGCGTTTGGTGGTGATCTCTCCCGATCATTCTTCAGTAGCCCTTTTGTATGTGCGCCTCTTTCTCTCCCTGACGAAGAATAGAAACTACCTCCACCGTTTGATATTCTTTTGTGCATGCCATGCATAATCTCTCCTTTCTTTTTCAAGTGATGCTGATTATGACAACGAATGACTCCTTCTTTTGATGCTTTTAAAATATATATAGAAATGAGAAATGAGCTTCTATAAGGCTTGTGTCACTCATCAATTTTTCACCCATTTGTCGAATGAATTCTCCATTGTCCAATTGAACCCTTCAAAACTTATTCCATCAAATCCTAGAAAATTCATTAAGAATTCATCGAGTGTATGAATCCATTTTATCACCAAGCAATTTATATCTTCATAAGTTCTTCAATTGATTGGGGAGAGAGAAATCTCTCCGACATCCACCCCCACCAAACCTGTGCTTCCTCCGGATGCACCAACCTGAGAGTAAACCGGCCTTCTTTAAAACATCAAATTTGTTTTTCATGTGATTTTCTTATAAAATCCTGCAAGTGCATAGGTAAAACTCATAAAGTACCTTATGCACGGCCATGGATTGGGCTCTATAAAATGCATACTTTTAAAATGCATGTATAAAAGTTACGGTGCAAACAAAAAGAAAGTGGCATCTGATGTCGAGGCTAGTACTCTCACTCACATACATTTCATTATGCATTTACATCACACCTCACAATCACTCATCATGCATGGGAAAACTCAATCGTGCCTCAGTGAAGGGTTGTGTAATATGACCCTACCATGCAAATTTAAAAATGCATTTAAAACTCAATATGGTGCTTCGAAAAGGAAATAGGCTTTTGATGGCAAGGTTTCTCCTCTTCAATTGAATCCTGTTACAATCACATGCATTTATATTTATGCTATGTGCCATCAGGTGTGCCTCGAGGGGTATAAACACAAGTGCACATTACATTCTCAATGCATACTTAGAAATGCAAATTAGCAAAATGATGCGAGAAAGATCAATGCATTTAGTTAGGGATTTCTAAACTCAATATATAGAGGCTTTTCTCTTGTAAAGAAGGCTTTTCGAATGCACCTGATGCATGGAAAACATAAATATAAGTAGCATGAAAACATCTTTTTACATATATCCTGACTATATAGCCACTCAAAATCCTAGAAGATCTAAGTTCTTCATCTTTAATTGTTCTTCTTGCATAGATGTTCTTCCTACCCGTGACCTGCATTCATCTCAAGTGCAAGAATTAGACAACTTTTATTTACAAACATAACTCATTTATAACTTATCTTTACAAGTTGCTAAAGATCAATCCATAACTGCAATTATATAAAACATCAAAACCTTCATATATATTTGAATAGATAATCTATGCTCTCATACCTGTCTTTACAAGTTGCTAAAGATCGATCCATAACTGCAATTACATAAAACATCAAAACCTTCATATATATTTGAATAGATAATCTATGCTCTCATACCTGCATACTTGTATCATCACATTCATACATTCATTTAGATATGGTGCATACATTATTTCATTTCTAACCATCATACTTCATTTATATGCATGCTTCAGTGCACACACATACTCATACTCAGCAAGTCAAGTTTATGCTTTTCATTCATGATTACATGTACTCTCTCATGGAAACCTGCACATTACTAAATTCATGCTCATATATATGCACATATATTTATTCAATCCTAATTATCATGCTTTGCACATGCATTTGCATAAATGCAATCATGCATTCAATCAATTTAACTCATAGTTAACTCAAAAATTCATCTCATACTTTCACATATATCTATAAACTTATTTCAAAAAAGTTATTCCAAAATCATAACATTTATCCTTGCTTCTTCATTTATTCAAAAACACATTAGTAGATATTTATAATTTTAATACAAGACATCAAAAATTTCTTGCATAGATAACTCAGTTTTTCTTTTAAGGATTTTTGATGATTTCTTCTTATTTTGTGTAATTTGATTGATAATATTTTCAAAAACTTCTTGTTCTTTTTTATTAAGACTTTTCTCATTATTTGCATCCTCATTTATATTAGTTAATTGTTTAGTTTGCTCAATTTTAGCTTGATTATTAGTTTGATTACTAGTATCAGGATTCGTTTGTCCTTTCATCTTTCAATTTTCTTATCTTCATCGGAATCAATTGAAATATTATGTAAATTTTCATATTTTTCTATTTTCTCATAAGTTGTTTTTTCATACTCTAATTGCTTATTATCTTGCTTATCATTTAGCTAACTATTTTGCACCATCTTTTCAACTTGTGGGTTATCCATTTTTGCCTGATTATTTATCATATCTTTAAATGATTGAATGCTAATGTCTTGAGCAATAGATTTTATATTTTTTATTACGTTTTACTTTCCAATATTTTTTGTCACATTTGTTTGATTTTGCCCAAACTTGTTTTTGCTCAAAACATTTTACCATTCCACCTCTACCTAGGTTCAAGTGTAAAGGTTCTTTAGTATGAAAATCACATATTTTCTTTCCTATTTGACATACTTTTTGATGTTGGCATGCACGTTCGAATGCAACACAAGCATCATAGGTATAGCCGATCTGATCACACCAAAAACATCGAACAATGTACTTTTGATACCTAGGTTTTTTTTAGTATTGGTCGGGAAGGGCTCTGCCTATGAGTAATTAAAGAGGCTTCTAGTGAATCTATAGACATGCAATGAACTTGATTCTCACATCCATTCCTATATTTGCTCGACATCTTCTCGTTTATGCGATTCTCAAAAATATCTAATCTTTCATGTACTTGTGTCGATTTAGGTCTGATCGTATCTCCTAATGATGCTAATTCATTAACAATACCCATATGCAAAGTTGTAATCGGATCAGTAAATTTCATCATTACTTGAGTTATTTTTGACGTTAAGGAATGAAATTCGGAAACAAACTGTTCATTAATGGATGCAACAATGCATGATTCAATGTCATACAGAACTTTGACAGAAAAAGCCATCTTCCTATGTATGAAACCAAAATAGATGTATGGCTGAGAATGGATACTTCACAATCCTTTGTGTCCAAGCATTCACTTGAGTCGCTCAAGGCTGTAGAGTTATCACGTCGGGTTCAAATATGGAAGCAAAAGCGACGGCTGGTGGATCAGGGCAACCGCCAAAAATATGGCGTACGCTAGGTGCTTGGAGCAATCTCAAGTGAACTCGAAGACTCACACTCAAGAGAAAGGTTTAGTTAACCTTTCACAAATTTGACTCATATAGATGGTTTCATTTACATCAAAATAGTTCGACTTTCAAATGAATACCAACATTAAAGTATACTCATGCAAGTTCAATTTCATGCTCTTCAATTCCACTCATTTCTTGTCTATGATAAATCTCAGATGCTCGCATAGATATTCAAAGCTATGAAAACTCACAAAGATTGGTTAAAACCTCTTATAAAAAAAAACTGATTCTAACATAAAAAGTATTAGACATTTTAACTTCAACGCAAGTTCCAAGAAGAACCAAAACAAAAAAAAAACACTACAACATATCAAGGGTATACCGACGTTGTCTATACCGACGGTCATGCCTCGGCATCGGTATGATCGTTGAAAATGCTTGAGAAACCACGGATGCAATACCGACGGTATGAACCTCGGTATAGGCGTCGGTAATTTACTCGAAATTATTGACGCTTATACCGATTCTTATACCGACGCTCATACCGACGCTTATACCGACGCAACTTTTTAACTGGACCCGAGAGCAAAAATTCGACATTTGCTCGCGTTTTGAATGAAAGTCCGCTTCTGTCGAGTTTGGGCATGCGAACTACATTCTGCGCATACTATGTACACACATCTCTCTCTTTCTCTCTCTCTCTCCCTCTCCCTCTCTCTCTCTCTTTCTCTACACACACCTCTCTATTTCTCTAGATCTGAAATTTTGGTAAGTATCGCACATACTGTAGCACCCTTTCTCTTTCTTTGTGTTTTCCCTTTTCTAATTCCTGTTGTCTTTAGTTTTGCACGAGCTTTTTGGCGTGAGTTCTTTGGAATTCGATGAAGGACAACATTAAGTGGACTTTGATGACAACGCTCCAAACAATTACATCTAGGTAAGTGATCGTTTTGTTTTTTATTGACATGGAATAAGATAGAGAGAGAGAGATGAAAGAAAGAGAGAGATCTAGAGAAACATAAAGAGCGAGAGAGAGAGAGTGAAAGAGAGAGATATGAAAGAGAGAGAGAGAGATATGAAATAGAAAGAGAATGAGATAGAGAGAGAGATGCATACATACATACACACACATATGCATACACATACTCACATACATATTACATACACACATGCATATTAGATACACACTCACATACATATTGCATACACACATGCATATACCTACACATACATGTTACATACTCACATGCATATGCATACACACATATACATACATACATGCATATTACATACACATATGCATATTACATACACACATGTATATACATACACACACACATATATGCATACTCATACTCACATACATACATGTATACACACATATACATACATACATGTACACACACATGTATACATACACACATGCATATGCATACATACATACAAACATATTTACATGTACACACACACATACATACATACACACACACACATATACATACACACTCACATATGTATACACACACATATGTGCATACACACATGCATATCCATACATACATACACACTCTCTCTCTTTTTCTATGTCTTCTCTTCTTTAATTTCTCTTTTCTTTTGTTTTGTAGGAGCTTTTTGGCTGATTCTTTGGGATTTGGCAAGAGAGGATGTCGATTGGGCTTTGACAAGAGCTATCAAAAGAATTACATCAATGTAAGTGATTGTTTTGTTTTTATTATGAATAGAGATAGAGAGAGAGAGAGAGATGTTTTAGGGTTAGAGTTTTAGGATTAGGGTTTTTGACTTTTACACATATATGCACATAATACATACACACATGCACGCATATACACATGCATACATACATACACATACACATACACACACATCATATATACATATACACATATGCATATACACACATGCATACACACGTGACATATACATACACACATATGAATGTTTTAGGGTTAGGGTTTAAGAATCAGGGTTTTTGGCTTTTAAATATATACACACATGCATACACACATATACACATATAAACACATAATACATACACATATACACACACACACACACACACACACACATATATATATATATATATATATATATATATATATATATATATATATATATATATATATATATATATATATATATATATATATATATATATATATATATATATATATATATATATATATGGATACACACACACACATATACATACACACTCACATATGTATACACACACATATGTGCATACACACATGCATATGCACACATACATACACTCTCTCTCTTTCTCTATGTCTTCTCTTTTTTAATTTCTCTTTTCTTTTGTTTTGGAGGAGCATTTTGGCTGATCCTTTGGGATTTGGCAAGAGACGATGACGATTGGGATTTGACGAGAGCGATCAAAAGAATTACATCAATGTAAGTGATTGGTTTGTTTTTTATTACAACTAGAGATAAAGAGGGAGAGAGAGAGAGAGATAGAGAGAGAGAGATACATGTTTTAGGGTTAGATCTTAGGATTAGGGTTTTTGACTTTCACATATATGCACATAACACATATGCACATGCACACATATACACATGCATACATACATACACATACACACACATCATATATACATACACACATATCCATACACACACACATGCATACACACACATGCATACACACATATACACATATTTATAATACATATACATATACATATACATATACATATACATATACACACACTTGTTGAAAGTTTTTCAAGCTCAAGAGTGTGGGAACATGCCCCAAATTGAACCTTCCACATCATCCACAATCAAAGGAGGCTGATTTCCACGAGTTTGAGGCATCCAATTATGCCCATAATGGAAAGAAGTTGATTAGAGAAGATTTAGCTCACCTCTTGATGTGATTGGACCTCACTTTTGACATGTATATGTTTTTGATTGGTTAAAGAGGTTAGTAGGTGGTCTTTAAAACCTCTAATGAGTTGTATTATGACTTAGAGTCATGGAAATACGTGCCCAAGCTGCCCCCTTGCTTAAGCACACCCCCTACTAGCTGTTCTCTGCATATTTTGCAGAAATTTCACTTTTACACACTCTATCTATCTAGATGTTTTTGGCAGACCCCCCGGTCTTGTAATTGTTGTTTCTCCTTCATCCAGAATCCATTTGCAATGATTTTTGTCTTGTTGGAAAGCTTATAAGTTCTACTTTGGCTGGTATAAGTCTCAGGTTCAGTGCCTGCACATGTGCAGAGAAATGACCAGAACAGTGTCTGTCTAGTTAGCTCATACTGTGTGAAGAGATCAAGTTATCTGTTTTGTTGCAGCTAGTTGAGGCAGCATCCAGTGTTCAAATGGAGTGATTTTACTCTCATTTGAAAGATCTTAAAGTCTAGTTTATGCCTGCAAAATTTCATTTTCAGTCTCTGCATATACTCAGAGAAACTCAGAAAATACAGAACCTATGTATGAAAAATTTCAGGATCCTAGGAGGGTTCATTTGCTTTTGTTGTGCACATAGGAGTGTTTATCCTCCAACAGTGGTATCAGAGCTATAAGTGGAGTATCAAAGAGAGAAGAAGGAGCTACTGAAGTGAAGTGAAGACTTCATCAAATTTTGAAGGAAGGAAGCAAAGAACGGGCACGTCAACAACAAGGGGAAGCAAATACATCATCAAATCAAAGATGAAGCTTCATCAAAAGGAGTAGCTCTATTTTTTGAGGTAAAAGCCATCCTTTTCAACTTCATTGCATCAAGGGGGAGGTTCAAAAGAGTTAGGAGGCACCATGGCTGATCTCAATGCTCAGATTGAGAAGCTCGAAAAAGGAAACTACCAACCGTGGCGATTTAGAATAAGCAATTTTTTTATGGGGAAAGGTTTGTGGGGACTTGTGAGTGGTGGAGAGCCAAAACCCTACATAGATGAGGTAAATCCAACCAATGATCAGAGAAGAGCAGTAAGAGAGTGGGATGAAAGGGACAAAAGGGTCATTTTCATTTTATCTCAGCATATTAGCAACTCTATGGTAGGGCATATTCAAGATTTGGATACATCGAAGAAGGTGTGGGAGTGCTTGGAGAGATTGTACTCAACCTCCACAAAAGCTAGAAAAATTCAGCTCAAGAATGAGCTAAATAATCTTAGGAAAAGCCCCTCTCAAGGTGCTAATTATTACATATTAAAGGTTAAAGAGCTTGCAGATGCACTAGGGTCAATCGGTTGTGCCCTAGATGATGACGATCTTGTCGCCCACACCCTAAATGGACTTAGGGATGATGAAAAATGGAGGGCTTTCACAACTTCAGTGTATGTATGGGACTCTCTTCCTGATTTTGATCAACTAATCACTCTCATGGTGACAGAGGAGATGAACCTTGGTGGTCATAATGCCAAGGATAGCCAAGGGCAATTGTTGTATGCAGGTAGAGGAAGAGGAAGACACAATCGAGGTGCTACAAGAGGAAGAGGAAGATATCAAAGCAACCAAGGAGGTCAAGGACAACAAGAAAATGCAGGTCAAAGAGGTGGAAGAGCCACAAATAGAGGAAGAGGTGCAAGATTTGGTGGAAGAGGACAAGCCACTTCAAATGGATGCTTTGTATGCGGTAAGCCCGGTCATTTTGCAAATGAATGCTATCATAGAGCTCAAAGACAAGGGAATCAAAGCAACAACAACAATTATAGAGGGCAAGGTAATTATGCAAACACATCATCCAGCCAAGGGAATGATTATTTACTTGCCATGAGGTATGGTGAAGATACAACTCAAGCTAGTGAAGATGTATGGTATGTAGACAGTGGATGTAGCAATCATATGTCATGTTGAAAGGATCTTTTTAGTAATTTGCAGGTCCCAAAGCATCAAGGGCATGTGGAAACAGGTGATAACTCAGAGCATACCATTCAACATGTGGGAGATATCAGTTTGGAAGGAAATCAAAGAGCAAAGTGCTTATCAGAGGTATTACATGTCCCTACTATTACCAAAAACTTGATTTCGGTAGGCCAAATGGTAGAAAAAGGCTATCAAGTTAGGTTCAATGAAAGAGGATGTTTTGTTGAGGATCCAAGGGCAGGTTTCAAGCTCATAGAAAAAGGAAAAAAGCAAGGGAGAATGTTCATAATGGACATAAATCAGCCACACCATTCAATGTATGTCACATATGGAGACAAAAGGATAGCAGATTTGGATCTATGGCATAAACGAATAGGTCACATCAACCTACAAAAGCTCAAGGACATGCAAAGGAGGAGCTTGGTAAGAGGCCTACCAAATTTTACATCTAAAATGTTGCATGAAATTTGTGTAGCTTGCCAACAAGGAAAACAATCAAGGCTGCCCTTCAAGAAGAGTACCTATGTAAGTGCAAATGTTTTAGACCTCATTCACACGGATGTTTGGGGTCCAACAAGAGAAGCATCCCTTGCTGGAAATAGGTATTTTGTAACCTTCATTGATGACTTTTCAAGGAAAGTGTGGTTGTATTGCATTAGAAACAAATCAGATGTATTCCACTACTTCAAGAAATTCAAAGCACAGGTGGAGAAGGAATCTGGCAAGTTTATCAAAACTTTGAGATCCGATGGAGGGGGAGAGTACTTCTCCCATGAATTTTCTGAATTTTTGCAGGTCAATGGCATCAAAAGACAATTTACATGCAGGTATACCCCTCAACAAAATGGGGTAGCAGAGAGAAAGAACAGACACATAGCAGAGGTAGCAAGGTGTATGCTCAACGAAATGAATATGCCGCATTGTTATTGGGGAGAGGCTACATATACAGCCACATACATCATGAATAGATGTCCTACATCAGGTATACATCATCTAACCCCTGAGGAAGCATGGAGTGGAAGAAAACCTTGCATTTCACATCTTAGAATCTTTGGTTGTATATGCTATGTACATGTACCTCAAGAGTTGAGGTCAAAGTTAGATGCCAAATCTGAAAGGTGTATTTTTTTGGGATATTCTATGGAACAAAAGGGGTATAAATGCTATAATCCCATCACCAAGGAGCTGAAGGTAAGTAGGGATGTTGTCTTTGATGAGTTGAAGCCTTGGTATGCATGCACAAGTCCATTGCAGGTTAAAGACATAGGTGAGACAGATTTGAAGAATGATGATAGAGTTCAAGAAAGCATGGATTTGAGTGGTCCAAGCAACTCATGCAACACAAGGACACCCTCACAATGGAGTGGAAGGCTTAGGGAAAGAGAGACCAGCTCTGAAGAAAGCAAAGTCAAAGGCAAAGAGAAGATTTCAGTTGAAGAAGGAAGCTATGTGGACGAGAGCATGTTGGAAGATGAAGAGATAGAAGAAATTCAAACTCCAGGAGTGGCAAAACAAAGAAAGAAGATGGCAACCACACCCAAAGGAAGTGAAAGAAGGTCTTCAAGAGTAAGATATCCAGTACAAAGGTTAACATATGATAATTTCATTGCAAAGCATTATGCATACATGACTCAGGTAATCAAGGACAAAGAACCAACTAGTTATGAAGAAGCTAAGGATTGCAAGGAATGGCAAGAGGCAATGAAGGAAGAGCTCAAAGCACTTGATGAGAACCATACTTGGAGCTTGGTACCAGCTCAAGAAGGCATGAAGGTGATAGGTAATAAGTGGGTTTACAAAATTAAAAGAAATTCAGATGGTTCCATTGCTAGGTACAAAGCAAGGTTGGTGGCGAAAGGCTTCTCCCAAAGCTACGGGATAGATTATGATGAAACTTTCAACCCCGTAGCCAAGATGCCAACAATTAGGACTTTGATTGCAGTGTCCACATCAAGGAAATGGAGCTTATATCAGTTGGATGTGAAGAATGCCTTCCTCAATGGAGAGCTTGAAGAAGTAGTCTACATGAGCCAACCTCAAGGATTTGCTAGTATGAGGTACCCAAATCATGTTTGCAAGCTAAGGAAAGCATTATATGGACTAAAGCAAGCCCCAAGGGCCTGGAATCAGAGGTTAGTGGATTATTTATCAAGTTGTGGATACAAAGAAAGTGTTGCAGATCCATCACTTTACATGAAGAAGCAAGGAGACAAGATGGTATACATATGCATCTATGTGGATGATTTGATCATCACAGGAAGTGATATTGCAGGTATTAAAGATATCAAATCAAAGCTAGGGAAGGAGTTCAAGATATCTGATCTTGGAACACTAAAGTACTTCTTGGGAATAGAGGTAATCTATGCACACAATGACATCTTCTTGATTCAAAGAAAATACTTGTTGGATGTGCTATACAGGTTTGGTATGAGTGGTTGTAAGCCACTTTCTCAGCCCATGGAGCCCAATACAAAGTTGGTTGCAGGTCAAGGAGAGGCTATACAAGATATTACACTATATAGAAGCATAATTGGTTCATTAATTTATGCTACATTCACTAGACCTGATCTTGCATATGTAGTAGGTGTTCTCTCTCAATTTTTGCATGCACCTACTCATGATCATCTTATGGCGGCAAGAAAGGTGCTTCGTTAC
>MU260413.1:172500-197500 GCA_020310875.1 Ceratopteris richardii
TTCGTGAAGTGCCACTCCTTTTCGTCGTCCAACCAAAATAACACCTCCCGCCACCATGCAAAAACTACCGTCCCTACTTAGCGTTTGGTGGTGATCTCTCTCGGTCATTCTTCAGTAGCCCTTTTACATGTGCGCCTCTTTCTCTCCCTGACGAAGAATAGAAACTACCTCCACTGTGTGCCTCTTTCTCTCCCTGACAAAGAATAGAAACTACCACCACCGTTTGATGTTCTTTTGTGCATGCCATGCATAATCTCTCCTTTCTTTTCCAAGTGATGCTGATTATGACAACGAACGACCCCTTCTTTTGATGCTTTTCAAATATATATAGAAATGAGAAATGAGCTTCTATAAGGCTTGTGTCACTCATCAATTTTTCACCCATTTGTCGAATGAATTCTCCATTGTCCAATTGAACCCTTCAAAACTTATTCCATCAAATCCTAGAAAATTCATTAAGAATTCATCGAGTGTATGAATCCATTTTATCACAAAGCAATTTATATCTTCATAAGTTCTTCAATTGATTGGGGAGAGAGAAATCTCTCCGACATCCACCCCCACCAAACCTATGCTTCCTCCGGATGCACCAACCTGAAAATAAACCGGCCTTCTTCAAAACATCAAATTTGTTTTTCATGTGATTTCCTTATAAAATCCTGCAAGTGCATAGGTAAAACTCATAAAGTGCCTTATGCATGGCCATGTATTGGGCCCTATAAAATGCATACTTTTAAAATGCATGTATAAAAGTTATGGTGCAAACAAAAAGGAAGTGGCATCTGATGTCGAGGCTAGTACTCTCACTCACATACATTCCATTATGCATTTACATCACACCTCACAATCACTCATCGTGCATGGGAGAACTCAATCGTGCCTCAGTGAACGGTCACGTAATATGACCCTACCATGCAAATTTAAAAATGCATTTAAAACTCAATATGGTTCTTCGAAAAGGAAATAGGCTTTTGGTGGAAAGGTTTCTCCTCTTCAATTGAATCCTGTTACAAAAAAAAAAAATCACATGCATTTACATTTATGCTATGTGCCATCAGATGTGCCTCGAGGGGTATAAACACAAGTGCATATTACATTCTCAATGCATACTTAGAAATGCAAATTAGCAAAATGGTGCGAGAAAGATCAATGCATTTGGTTGAGGATTTCTAAACTCAATATATAGAGGTTTTTCTCTTGTAAAGAAGGCTTTTCCAATGCACCTGCTGCATGGGAAACATAAATATAAGTAGCATGAAAACATCTTTTTACATATATCCTGACTACATAGCCACTTTATGAGTCCCTTTTTCTTTTGCCATCAAGAAAATATAAGTAGATATTTTCTTATTAAGATATTCTCTTGGATCATGAGTCCCTTTTTCTTCTACCATACTCAATGGGGTTTAATACCCACTGTCCCATACCGGTGGGTTATCCAATCCACAAAACTATGTCTCTATAGTTTCACACCTTCTCTATCCTTTTTAATGCTCTCTATCTACTACAAACTATGGTACCAAATTCTGAGAGCAAGAACTAAGGTGCTTGGATACACCACAACAAATCTTAATTTTCAAGAATATTTGGTTAACCATTTAATATGGTGTGACTGATCTTACCAAACTTAAAGTTTTCCTTGATCTTTGCCTTAGTTGGGTCTTTTGACTCTTCTTCTCTTCTTTAGCCAAAATAAGAGATAAGACTATGTCTTTTCTTGAATAGATCCCTTCATATTCAAAGCTTTACCCATGGGTTTTACTTGGGGATCTAGCTATTATGCTTCATATACAAAATCATTTTCCTAAGGTCTATATTATTGTAATCCATAATGTACGCTATGTTATTCCCATGAAGCATCAAGATACCTTTAGGATTATGCTTTATAGCTCATCCAACTTCTTTACCCAACTACTTAGGATTCATACAATCCTTATGGTGTATGAAAGTCTTCTCTTGCATTGAGGTTCCTGGAGAACTCCCAATCCTTTATAGGCCACCATAAGCCACTTTGGAGGATTTTCTAGTAAGTTAAGTCCACCAAAAGTTTTTACTAGAAGGAATGGAATGTGCCATAGCAATCAGAGAAGGAACTTTGTGAGTAGGTATACAATGGAGTAAATCCCCAAAAGACTCAGCATAATACACTTGACTGACAATAAGACGAGACCGTTGACTATAAATAGCTAATTTATGGCAAACTCTATTAGAATCAAGCTTAGTGGACACCCAATAGTATGAAAAAATAATAAGTGTATCATAATAAGAGTCGACAATCAGTAAAGCAACCTCTAGCCCATTCGATGTGATAGTGGTGTAAAAAGTGGGAGATGAGTCATCTACTCCAATTGGAGGTTCACTGGAATCTAGTCACGAGAGAAAATCTCCAATCACATGTGCCGAACCCAATCGGTCTACCACATCATAGTTAAATTCCTAGAGTAATAAAACCGAGCGTGCAAGTCATCCACCCAAATGTTGTTGGTGTACAAGATAAACTAAAGTAGCATGATCTACATGGAAGGTAAATTTATGGGCAAGTAGATAGTGCCAGAACGTTTCAATGGAGTATATTAACCCCAAGCATTCCTGCTCAGTTATTGAGTAGTTATGTTTTGTGGGGCTAAGATGACCGTTAGCATAATAGATTGGTCTATACCATTTATCTTGCTATTGCATTAATACATTGCTAATAGCGATGTCAGATGCATCAACAAAAACATGAAACAAAAGTTGCCAATTTGGTGCCTACAAAATTGGTGCCTTTGTAAGCAAGGTTTTAAGTCTATCAAAACTAAGTTGGCATTCATCAATCGAGCGAAATTGGTGAGGGGGTACAGTAGTCAGCCGGGTAAGAGGAATGGTTAAATGGGCCAACCACTTAGATGGTAGCCATGCCAGCGAATCTAGCCTAGGAACTGCATAACTTCCTTAAGTGTCGTGGGTGGAGGTGCATCTAAGATTACTTGGACTTTGTCAAGGTCCACCTGTATTCCTTGTTTGGATTAATGTGGTCCAAGAGTTTGCCACATGCCACTGAAAATATAGACTTATTTGGGTTTAAGTAGAGATGGTATTTTCTACACTTCAAAAAGCAACACCATAGATGTTGTAAATGTGTTGCACTGTTACCAGACAAAGAGAAATCATCCAAGTATATGCTCATAAAACTCGTGAGGTAAGGTGAAAATATCTCTTGCATGCAACACTAGAACGTGTTGGGCACATTTCATAAGACAAACCACATAACAGTACATGCATATACTCCCCAATTTGTAATGAAGGTGGTTTTGGGAATGTCTGCTTCAACCATCCTAACCTGGTTGTACCCATTATAGCCATCTAAAAATGAGTACACCTCATGACCACATACATCTTCCAACATACTATCTAAGAATGGCAATGGAAAAGGGTGTGACATCGTAGTGGCATTCAATTTGCGTTAATCAACACATATTCATAATTGTTTATTCTTTTGAGGGATGATCACTATAGGCAAAATCCACTCTGCCTACTCCATGGGGACAATAAATCCAACTTTCAATAGTCTATCTAATTCCTCTTTCACTTGTTGGGCTTACAAGTTAAATTGCACGTTGATTAGAGGTTTAATGGGTTACATGAAGTAAGGCACAGGGTACTTTATTGAGAAACAGTCGTGGTTTTGATAAATATACTTTTTGTGATGGCCCTATTGCTCCAAATAGCTTGCATATATTTTTTGGTGCCATTACAGATGAAGCCATTGCATGTTTGCTAGGTAGTGAGTTTTCATGGTTGATTATCCATTTGTCTCTATGCACCATTGGTTTCCTGATTTAGAAGTGTCCAACCCTTCTTTTCTTTGATGTCGCACCATAATTGTGGGGGCGAGAGAGTAACATATTTGCATGCTACCTATGGCCATTGTTACTATGTTTACTTATGTTATATCGCGGTGAAATCTTTTTTGATATGCTTTTGTGATGATGATTGATTCATTTTATGTCTTTTATATGTATGTATGAAATGTATAAATGCCTTATGAATCTTGCTTATCCTCCAAAGAATGTGGTTTCTCTTTATCCATGAAGGCCATATGAATATTGTTTCCCACCGCTTCATATTTATCAGACTACCTTGATCCATCGGTTATATTTTTCTTATGGTTAACGTTTCTACAGATGATAGGAACAATGAATTGTAAAGATTGGATCTTTTAATGAAGCAATGCTTGAAGTGTTTTGCGTTTTACACTCATTTTTTTAAACATAAGCCTTATGATGTACTCAACTTGGGATTGTGTGCATATGCATGTATGAATAAGATGCATAAATGCATGAGTGCATGCATGAGTATGCTTGTGAGAAATATGCATGTGCATGAAAATATGAAATGTGCAAGTTCATATGCATGAGCATACGCATGAATGTGCATATGCATGTGAGTACAAGTGTGCTTGAGTGCATATGTATGTGAGTATGATAATGTATGTTTGTGGATATGAAAGAGTGCATAGTGTGGGCATGCGCATATAATTAATGCATATATGCATGTGCATTAAAGCATGTGAATGTGTTTATGTATGCATATGCATGAAAATTAGGAAGATATGAAATGTGCATATGTGTAAGTGGAGAGTCTGTGCATGCATATTAGGTGTAAGTGCATGAGTTTTTAATGCATGTCTATATAAGTATGTATGCGTGAATATGCATAAGCATAAACATGTATGTTAGTATGCATAAATACCTGAGTAATGAGTGTTTATACATGTATGTAAATGATTAAGTATGCATGTAAAATGTATGCATGCATGTGAGAGTGTGTGTGTATGTATGCATATGAAAGTTAGAAAAGTGATGAGTGCATATGCATATAAATATAAGTATGCATGTGTACATCTACATATGTGGTGCATGTATATGCAAGTAAGATAGGAAGGTATACATGTATGCAAAAATGAAGTTAACATATGCATTAAAGTTAGGAAGTTAAAAGTTTTGTATGCATGTGTTAGCATAGGATTAAAATTATGTTAAGTATTAAAAGATAAATTATTAAATGAGTGTTTTATTTTTACAAAAAGCATACTTATGTGGGTCTAATGATACTTTTCTTGCAGATCATTGAAGAGATTACAAAGGAGAATACGAGAACGCGAGCATACGGGATCACAAAAATACAATATTTGAAGATTGTCTATAAAGAGAATTGTATTAAATTTTGTATAGGCTTAAATTTCTAAAGATTTCTAGCACTTCCGCTTTTTGATATAATTAAGATTTGTATAGGCTTGAATAAGATTGATTTTGAAATTCTTCATACTGTTTTTATGAAAATTAATTGAGATCTTTACTTTCTTATTTCATATGTCTAAAGAGATAGGATCTACAAGTAGTTCTAAAAACGATTCCGATGTTAAGAATTAAGAATTAGAAGACTTAATAATAGGAACATTGCTTTCGACTTCAATTGATAGTTCAAATAATAATGAAAATATAGAAGTTGAAATTATTAAAGATAAAGTAGTTAGCGAAACTTTACACACTTTAGATTACGATTGTCTTCTTTCTAGAATTTTACCTTTGATTACCATAGTCTTGCCAGAACCAGAGGACAAGACAGACTTATTCCCACCTAATTTAGTTAGAAAACCTAACTCAAACCAAATTAAGAATGAAGAGATTGATTTTGTTAAAGATAAAATTACAAACGAGAACTTAGTTATGTCTTATCAATTAGAAGCTATAGAATATTATAGAAACGCTCGTCCTTACGGTCCCTAGTCTAAATAATTAGTTCTTATTTTGCACTCCCATATATTAGAAAGATATAGGGTTTTATCTCACCCTCCCTAAACTGGAAAAGCAACCGAAGGCCCTAGGCATACTTAGAAGCACCCCGCGTGCAGTCACACGGTTAGGTTAGCGTGATTCTTTTGGAAGAACGTGAGCCTACCTTCACACCCCTCTACGACAGCTTTGGTGAACCCAACGTGAAGCGTGACGATAGTGTGTCTAGGACTTACGTTACATTTTCAGTTCTGATTTAAATCTCTAATTTCATTTTCTTCTTGTATGCAGAAAAATTAAAGATAGAAGCTGTGACAAAACCGTGGAAGAAGGATTTCCAACTGGTGGAGCTTCGTCGTTTCAAACCCCCCCCTCAACATTCAATAGAATCAAGATAAATTTTGTGTTTTAGATTGTTTTAACGTTTACTTTTGAACCTCTTCAGCAAAGATATCATCAAGTAAGGTGTTTATTTCAAGTTCTTTATTTTTAGTTTACACACATCAATTAAAAAGAAAGATTGTTTTCATTTATACTAGGATCTAAGCACTTTCATATTAGCATTTTAAGGAGTATTTGAATTTTTCTTTTGTATTTAGGAAATATAATTTTTACTTAAAGCATTTAAATATCTGCATTTTAGAAAAAGCCATTATTTTTTTTCATCAAGAAAAGATTTTAAGTTTTGAAAAAGAAACATTGTTTGTTTTATTTTCATTGCATACAAAGAAAGCTTATAGCATAAAAATAGTTTAATTTTAGGTTTCTTTTGACTTATAGTTAATGCTTTTATTTTTTTAAAGAAATTAATTTTAAAGAAATTAATAGTAAACTAAAAAACTTAAATCAAGAAAAACTATTTTATAAAAATTACCTTATTAAAAAACCCTTTAAAATTGAAAAAGTTAAAAAAAAAAGGGATAAGTCAAAATTTAGATTTTAGAAAAGAAGATTAGAATTAGTAAAGCCTAGGACTAGGGTAAAGCCATCCCTGGCTTTATCAACTAGTGATAGATTTAGACAATTTAGAGAGCAATTAGATCCGGCTATTAGGGAACTTCTTCTCTATTCGAAACGTTATCAAGAATGCAAGATGGAGGAGATGTTTAGGAACATGATGATAGAAAAGCAAGGGACACGTACAGTCCAAGCTATTCTAAAAGAGAAAGGAAAATTTACTGGATTAAACATTATAGAATACCTGGATGCATTTGAAGAGCAAGTGCAAATCCAGGGATTACGTGAAGATGTGCTAGTGAAATACTTTGGACGTGTAGTTTCTAGTTCAATTCTAGAATCTATACAAGAACACGCTGAAAAACCTTGGGAGGAATTTAGAAAGGAACTTCATAAAATGTTCTACCTCAAGGATTTTAGCCAGCACAGTCGAGAAGGTTTTTTGCGGTGGTTAAACACTCTTAAGAGCAATGAGTCTTTAACTCATCTTCACTGTGATTTTATGAGACGTTTGGCTCAACTTCCCGAAGATGATAGAAATGCTATTAATCCAGATGTAATTATATATTTTCTTAAGATACTTAATCCAGAAGATAGAGCTGAAATTGAAAGACGAATAGAAGAGCCAGGAAAGAGGTATGGCCTAACTGATGACTGGGAGAAAGTTAAAAAAGAGATAGAGGCTGTTGCTCAAATGAAGCAAAGGCAAACGATTTTATATTCAAGACCTGATGCTTCTCAGCCAAGAGAAACTCCTGCTATAAGGCAAGTTGATATGCCAATGCCTGCTGCTATGGCTACGGCTAATAATGCAACTGCTACTAAAGCTCCCATAGAATTTCAATTGGATATTCTATGTAAACAGATGGAAAATGTTATGAACATGCAAGCATCTCTTTCAAAAGAGATTGCTAACTTAAATAAACAAGTTTATTCTATGAGCTTTAATGATCCAGGGGCTAGCAGTAGTGGTGCAGGACAAGTACTACCTAATCAACAAGTTATGTCTCAATATGTTCCACCTCAACCAGTCATTCAGCCAGTACCACAGCAGACTCCTCAGGTTGCTATACAACCACCTTTTCAAAGAACTAATGAGAGAAGAGGGACTAGCGTGAAGCGCTGTGTTTGGTGCGATAGTCTGGAACACGCATCATTTGCTTGTGAAGAGTTAAAAAGTGCTAAGGCGAATCAATTAGTCGTAGAAATAGATAGAAGACTGTGTGACTTTAGGTCACGTCTTCCTTTGTCTGTCAATTGGGGTAAAGGCGGAATGAAAAAGCTTTATGAAAATTTAACAATCTCAGATGCGACTGCCAGTACTTCAGCTGCAAGACTAGAGCCGGTTGAGGATAGGCCTTCTCCAATGCCTAGCCAAAATCCATACTCAATAGAGGCACTGGTACGAGCTAGAGACGAGATAATGTACAAGACTGCATGGAAATCTCCTATAGATCAATCCTCTGTCTTTTCTCACATTGGTAATGTTGAGGAAAAACGGAGACGAGAAGATCAACAGGATGATGTAGAAGAAGGTGATAGAAGGGTAACTAGGTGACAAACAAGAGAAGATGAAAAGAAAACTGATAAAAAGGTTCAATTTGATGAATCAAATTTATCTCGAGAAGAAAAGAGGAAAATGATAAAGGAAGGCAAAAAGCCGACCGATGAAAATGTTCAATTACAAGAAGAACAAAAGAAATTGGAAATCTCTAAACCTGAAAATAAAGAAGATCAAAAGCAAAATGAAGAGAAAGGGAAGAAGAGCTCCACGTGCTATTATGATTTCCGAGCTCGAAAAGAAAAATAATGCTAGGGAGATTTTAAATGACATTCTTCTAAAAAGGAAAGTAACGATGTCACTTGAGCAAGTATTTTCCATAGCGAAACCAGAGTTCAAGGACAGTTTTATTCAACTTATTAGAAGAAGACGCTTTCCTTTGCTACAAGATGAAGACATGCAAGACGTGGCAGAGGAAACCTTAGCTATGAATGATGCAGTTACATTAAGTGAAAGCGACTATGAGGATAATGAAGAATTTACAACAGGAAGTGTAAATAGAAATTTTCTAAGACCCATACAACCTGATGAAGAAATGTTAAAGAGTGAGAGTAAATTTAATTCTACTTTCTGGGCACGAGGCACACCAGAAGCAAAGATTAGAATCGGTGATGAAAAGGATTCTTGTTTAGCTTTGGCTCTCATTGACTCAGGGTCTGAGATAAACGTGATTTCAAAAAACTTCTTTGATAAATTTAGATGGCCTATCGATAAAGAGCACGGTTGGCGGATGAGAACAGCAGACAATGGCTCTGGCATTTTATTAGGTGCATGTGCCAATATCCCTATTATGATAGGTGGTGTTCGAGAAGAGTTTCATTTCTTCGTTCAAGATAATTGTTCATATGAAGTAATTCTTGGACAACCATTTATAGCTGAAATGAGGATGGAAACAAAAGCAATGAATGATGGATCAGCGTATGCATGAATTTGATCCAAATCAGGGATGGATTCTTTGCAAGTTATGACGGTTTGCCCAAACCATACTAGAAATAGAAAGAGCTTAAGAAGAAATCCCATTGACTCGATCAGTCATGTATGTAATGATCCACTGATTGTAAGAGAATATGGAGCGTACTATGATCAAAATTTCTGCTAGACTCCACTATTGAGCGAGACAATAGTAGACGTTGTTTTGATGTCTCGCCTATCAGTGAACACAAATTTGAAAATTATCTAATTTGTACTCCTACAACTAGTTTGCATTATATTACTAGTGAAAACCTTCCAAAAACATTTAGAAAACAAACTGAAAAATATTTCAGACAAACTGGATTAA
The DNA here is from genome assembly GCA_020310875.1 of Ceratopteris richardii. Lineage (NCBI taxonomy): Eukaryota > Viridiplantae > Streptophyta > Polypodiopsida > Polypodiales > Pteridaceae > Ceratopteris > Ceratopteris richardii. The sequence continues at coordinate 182,072 of MU260413.1, forward strand.
TTTTAAGTGACGAGAAAATTGAGAGCATAATTGACTTATCAAAAAGTTCTACTCTATTAGAAGAGCTAGAAAGTGTTTCTCATGAAAATTTTGAATCAAATTTGATAATTCTTAACTCTATTCAAGAGTATGAGATTATTAGTGAATTTATCCTAGAACATGAAGTTAGCATAGAAACTAAATACAAAACTGTAGAAAAGAAAATAAAGCCTGTGGCTCAACCCTTACCCAAAGATAGTCATGACATACTTCGTCGAGTATCAAATGATCCTATTCTTAGAGATCGATCTAAGATAGGTCACATATTTACTGAGGAGAGTAAGAAAAATATTAAATTCGGTGATGAATTTCTTTCTCAAATTGAAAAAGAGCAGTTTACTAAGGTGATTGTTCGTCATGGTAAAGCTTTTTCTTTATTCCCACATGAGATAGGATGTGCAGACCCAAAGTTAGTAGCTCTAATGATTATTTTTATAGTATCGCATATTCCTTGGAATCTTCGTCCGATTCCAGTCCCAAAGGCTCATTTACCTGAGCTAATGAGATTGTTAAAGGAGAAGATTGCCATGAGAATCTTGGAACCATCCTCAGCACCATACTCTAATAGGTGGTTCACGGTACCGAAAAAGAGTGGGAAGCTACGCTTTATTCAAGACTTGCAGCCTATGAATAAAGTCACTATTAGGAATGTAGAAACGGGACCCATTGTAGATGAGTTTGCTGAGGTATTTGCTGGTCACTCCATCTATTCAATGGGAGACCTGTATTCAGGGTATGATCAGTTTCAATCAGCAATTGAGAGTCAAGATGTGACCACGATGAAGACTCCTTTGGGGTTAGTACGTATGTGTACTTTACCACAAGGAGCAACGAATTCTGTGGCACACATGATGAATGCTATGAATCTGGTCCTACATGACTTTATCCCAAAAGTGACGATGCCTTTTAGTGATGACATTCCAATAAAAGGGTGTGTAGAAAAAGAAAAAGATGAAAGTTTAGATTCATCTGGTTGTAGAAAGTTTGTTTCCAGCCATATTTCAGATTGTGAAAAGATATTTGAAAGATTTGAAGAGGTTGGACTAACTTTCTCCTTAGAGAAATCAACTTTTGGTGTTAATTAAGTGCTAATAGTTGGACATTTATGTGGCCATTATGGTCGTAGACCCTATCCAGCAAAAGTTGATGCCATTAGTAGGATTTCTGAGAGATGTCGCAATGTTAGTGAAGTAAGGAGATTCCTAGGTGCATGTGTTTTCTATGTCATCTGGATTCCTCACTTTGCTCATGTAGCGAATCCGCTTTATGATTTATTGAGAAAAAGAAAGAAATTCTTTTGGACTGATGAGCATTCCAGAACTATGAGGCGTCTAAAGCAATTGCTTATCAATGCTCCTATTTTGAAACGTATTGACTATATAGGAAATAAGCCTGTAATCCTAACCGTTGACACTAGTCCTATTGGTATAGGTTGGGTCATTGGGGAGGATGATGAAGAGGAGCAAAGATACGTAGTTCGCTTTGGAGCAAAGATTCTTCACGATACTCAAAAGAATTACCCACAAATTAAGAGAGAATTATGGGGATTAGTTACAGCTTTAAAAATAGATAAAGAATACCTTATAGGAGCTAATGTAATAGTAGAGACCGATTGCCTTCCATTAATAGGTTTAATAGCTAATTGTTCATCTCCAGATATAGCTATGCTACGATGGATAGCCTATATTAAATTCATTAATCCTGCTTTTGTTCATATAGCCGGTAAACATAACACTGCTGCTGATATGCTTTCAAGAGCAAAATTTGACAATGATACTGAAGCATTAAATAATCATATTAATTTATTAAATTATGAAACATCTACCTATGCATATGAGAGATTTAGAGAGTGCGATTATGAAGGAGAGTGGTGAGATATAGGAAACTATCTGAGTTCATTTCAGCCTTCCCCAAGCTGGTCTTCAAATCGATTCCGGAACATTAGGAAGAAGTCTTTCAACTTCTTCTTGAAAGATGGATATCTTTGGAGACATGCTAGAGGAAAGGTTCAAAACCCTCAAAGAGTACTAGGTTTGAAGGTTTTTCAAGTGCAAGTTATGCAAGAGATGCACGAAAGCCTTTGGGCTGGTCATAAAGGTTTTGTTGCTACATATGAAAAGATTAGAGAAAGCTATTGGTGGCCGAGGATATATGTAATTGTTAAAGAATTTGTGAGCACTTGTAGTACGTGCCAATTACATTCCTCTGTCAAGCATAGAGATCCCCTTCACCCGACCTATCCACCTTGTATTCATTACAAGTGGGTATTAGACCTTGTGACCATGCCTAAAAGCAATGATGGCATGAGACATATTGTTCTTGCGCGAGAAGATTTGACAAATCACGTCGAAGGTAGAGCGCTTCGTTCCAATACTACTTATAATGTATGTGTATTCCTTTTGGAAGAAGTTTTATCTAGATTTGGATATATAGAAAAAGTAGTAGCGGATAGAGGTGAGTTAGATGCGAAAGAGGCAAGAGAATTCTTTGCACAACATGGAATTCGATTGTCTCTTACGACTGCCTATAACCCAAAAGCAAATGGTAAAATTGAACGAGGACATCCTTCCATAGTGAAGGCTATTTCTAAAGCTTGCCACGGAGATATTAGTCAATGGCCAAAATATCTTCCATTTGCCCTTTGGGCTGATTGCATGACGTACATGAGAACAACTGGTTTTATGCCGGCTGAACTCATGTACTGTCAGAAACCATTATTTCCCATTCATACTCAGATAATTAATTGGATGAATTTAGGTTGGAAAGATAATGTTTCAAGAGAAGAGTTATTAGCATTTAGAATTAAGCAATTAAAACAAGGAAATGAAAATCTTAAAGAAGCAAAAAAATTAAAAACATCTAGGATGAAAAATAAATTATATTTTGATAAGAAACATAGACTAAGACCGCAACCAATAGAAAGTGGTGACTGGGTGCTTGTATATGATAGTACATTTGATACTCAATACGATGCACGTCGGAAACTAACTAAACATTGGTTTGGACTTTACATTGTTGTTTCAGTTTATGAAACAGGTACATATAAATTACGTGAATTTGATGGTTCTATGCTAAAGAATTTAATTGCAGGGAAAAGAACAAAGCTATTTAGAAGAAGAGAAAGCAGTAAATTCGAATTGGACGAAGACTTATTGGAGAACGATGATGAAAAAGAATAAAAATGATCAGGTGAAAGAGTTCTAAACTTTACTTATTTATTAGTTTGTTAATATGATTTTTTATTGATGCATTTAAGAATAAAAATGATCAGGTGAAAGAGTTCTAAACTTTACTTATTTATTAGTTTGTTAATATGATTTTTTATTGATGCATTTCATGAGTAGATATATACATCCTTCTGATAGGAAAGGAAGATTTTTTTTTTTAATTATGAAACAATGAATTTAAAACTGAAGTAGGGATGTGTATGAAGAGAGGATAAGAATTAACGACCCTACGGCTTTCATAAGGATAGGAGAGGGAACACTTGACTTGCGACTCCTAGTAGAAGTAAATTTATTTTATATAGGTAGGCTACCTTAACTTCCAACCCATATCGCTAATGAGATCCTAGTTTCCAATATAGCATTCCTCTAGAACCTCTGCTCTGATTAGGGGTTAAGCCTTTCCCCTTAAACAAAAAAGTTGCGAAGAAAAATTAAGAAAAGAGAAAAATGAGAACATCAAGCAGTATATTAATGGCTACTGCAAGATGAGAAAAAGAAAATTAAAAAAGAAAAAGAAAAAGAAAGAAAAGAAAAGAAAAGAAAAAAGTTATCATGATTCAGTTGTGGTCTTGAAACCACTTCTGAAATTCTATGCGGGCAATATGAGGCGGATTTATGCTATAGAGGAATTAGTTAGATGCATCTTATATCAAGTGGCTAGGGAGTGAGGGATAGACCATTTATATAAAATATTTATTACTTTTGAACGGGTTAATAGAAGAGCAAGTACCACAACTGTCTGATTGATTTCTATGGGACTTTCTAAAACCAATTTTCGATTTCATGCATTGAACAAAAAAGTTTATGATTCAAGTTTGCATAATTTTAAGATTTTTTCTTGACTATCAGAAGGTGTACTTACCTTTAGGAGCATATTTCATATAAGTTTGAAATTAGTTCAAGAAATATTTTTCAAAAGAATTTGATACTGCTTTCCTATTTAACTGCAGGTTGGCCCACCGAGGGCGATGTGCAGGTTTGGTGGGGGCAGATGTCGGAATGATTTCCTTACTTGAATTGTCATATGCAAAAATAAAAATATTTTGCTTTAGAGTCGGTTGAATGATATCTCTCTCACATAATTTTTAATGTATTCTTTTTAATTGACTAATTTTTATTTGAAGTACCTGTAGGCAAAAGATGGGCATATATTCGGAACTTTGAATAATGGCAAGAGATCTTTGGTTGAACCCTTGAAGTTATCTTTAAATTTATCTTTATCTATACCCTCTATAGTCTTAGTCTTCTTAATTTCATAAAATGACTTTACTTATGAACTATAAAGATGTGTATTATGTGGATAACTAAGTTAGAGGATGCATTTGTGTTTATATGTATGAATTGGCCTAAGAGTTTATACATGTTAATGTTTCCATATGAATATATCTTAACTTATTTGTTCATAAGTGAATTTGTCTATTTACTTCATGTGATTGTAGTAACTTAATGGTTGGTATGTTACGTTGAATGGTTATTGTAAAAATGATTTACCTTAATAAATTGAACTAGTATTTCCTATGAGCTTAAATTATGTTAATTATGATATTTATTTAACTTAAATCATAATATAAGTGAAACCTTATAATTATAGTTTTCAATAGATTAAAAACATAAACCTAACTATATGTGTGGTAATTAAAAGTATTAATTGATTTAATCATTAATTCATTTAACTAATATAAGTTAGTGTCGCCATAAAAATAAAAAATGTGCCATTTTTATATGATAGTAGAAATTTTAAATAATAAATAATAGTTAATTTAATTAATATCTAATGTATTTAATGCATTATAGATTAATTAATATGGAAAATTCATATTAATAATAAACAAAAATAATGTGTTAGTAAACGTTCTAATTTACTCTAAGTTAATTTGAGTTAAACTAAGTATGCCTGTTTTAAGTGGGTGATGAGTATGAGTTAGTTGAAAGTGCGTACGTGCATATCTGTGTGTGCATTTGTGTATTTAAATGATAGAGTGAAGTACGTTTTTTCTAATGATACTTTTCTTGCAGGTACGTCAGAGAGAGAGAGAGAGTGCAGAGGGAGAGAGAGAGGGGAAGAGACGCAGAGAGAGAGAGAGAGTGCAGAGGGAGAGAGAGAGAGAGTGCAAAGGGAGAGAGAGAGAGGGGAAGAGACGCAGAGAGAGAGAGAGAGAGTGCAGAGGGAGATAGAGAGAGAGAGTGCAGAGGGAGAGAGAGAGGGGAAGAGACGCAGAATGCACTCATCTTTCCCTTTTGTTGATACCCTCGTCTAATTATAATGTCTATCTCCACAGAAGGAGCAGATGAGCAAAGAGGGTTGCGCTTCTTGCAACGTCATGGATTCGCCACACCTCTTGCCTTCGTATATTTCATCCCAAATAGGACAGCTATAGGATTCCGTCCAAAGTGCTTGTTCGCGAACCCCTCTGGATTCCCTCCCATCTCGATTTCTTTTCCTTCCTTGGCTTTCTTCTCTTCCTTAGGACCAACAAAATCAGATGCACAGGATTGCGGACGGAGCAAGTTATAATGTTCGTTCATTATCACAAAGCGATGAGCAGATTGGCCGTCCTCCTTGCTTCACACGCGCAACCATGACCAAGCAATCCACATCATCACGATCGCTGGTAGTTTTGAAGCCATCATCTTCTCTGGCTTCTTCGTCATTTTAAACTTCTGCACAGTTATCAAAGTTTTTGTCACGGTCTGTTAGTTTCAAAAGGTCAACCGGTACGCAACGACGATGTCGTTCACATTCTATAGGCTCAGAACTGTGCGATATTGTAGATTCTGTTAATCATAGCAATGATGTATCGACTCCGATCACCCAATCGACTGGATCTGTTGATGCAACACTCTCCTTATTCCACAGAGAGGAATAGATCTCCCTGAAATGCAGAGACTTAAATGTTCAAATGTTGAGGACAAGAAAAAACAGAGCAGATGAGACGGCAAAGAGAGAGAGGGGAAGAGAGAGAGAGAGAATGAGAGAGAGAGAGAAGGTGAGGCTTTCTTCTTCTTTCCCTCCCTCTTGTGTTGTCGTGCTCTTTTATGGTGGGAGTGTGGGAGCCGCGCTCTATTTCAGTTACATTGCATTGAGTTAGCTTAATGATGCAGTTGGTATTATCTCTTAGATCAGTATGGGGCACACGCTACTCTTGCAATTCACTGATTGTGCGAACCTTGCTACAGTTTTGCACATTGATTTTTTTATATGGTGTCCTGTGATGCTGCTATTGTCATATGCTTGAGTGCTTATTGTGCATTTTTTTTACAAGTTAAATTGCACGTTGATTAGAGGTTTAATGTGTTACATGAAGTAAGGCACAGGGTGCTTTATTGAGAAACAGTCGTGGTTTTGATAAATATAGTTTTTGTGATGGCCCTATCGCTCCAAATAGCTTGCATGTATTTTTTGGTGTGTAGTTTTCATGTTTCTTTCATTACAGATGAAGCCATTGCATGTCTGCTAGGTAGCCAGTTTTCATGATTGATTATCCATTTGTCTCTATGCACCATTGGTTTCCTGATTTAGAAGTGTCCAACCCTTCTTTTCTTTGATGTCGCACCATAATTGTGGGGGCGAGAGAGTAACATATTTGCATGCTACCTATGGCCATTGTTACTATGTTTACTTATGTTATATCGCAGTGAAATCTTTTTTGATATGCTTTTGTGATGATGACTGATTCATTTTATGTCTTTTATATGTATGTATGAAATGTATAAATGCCTTATGAATCTTGCTTATCCTCCAAAGAATGTGGTTTCTCTTTATCCATGAAGGCCATATGAATATTGTTTCCCATCGCTTCATATTTATCAGACTACCTTGATCCATCGGTTATATTTTTCTTATGCTTAACGTTTCTACGGATGATAGGAGCAATGAATTGTAAAGATTGGATCTTTTAATGAAGCAATGCTTGAAGTGTTTTGAGTTTTACACTCATTTTTTTAAACATAAGCCTTATGATGTACTCAAATTTGGATTGTGTGCATATGCATGTATGAATAAGATGCATAAATGCATGAGTGCATGCATGAGTATGCTTGTGAGAAATATGCATGTGCATGAAAATATGAAATGTGCAAGTTCATATGCATGAGCATACGCATGAATGTGCATATGCATGTGAGTACAAGTGTGCTTGAGTGCATATGTATGTGAGTATGATAATGTATGTTTGTGGATATGAAAGAGTGCATAGTGTGTGCATGCGCATATAATTAATGCATGTATGCATGTGCATTAAAGCATGTGAATGTGTTTATGTATGCATATGCATGAAAATTAGGAAGATATGATATGTGCATATGTGTAAGTGGAGAGTGTGTGCATGCATATTAGGTGTAAGTGCATGAGTTTTTAATGCATGTCTGTATAAGTATGTATGCGTGAATATGCATAAGCATAAACATGTATGTTAGTATGCATAAATACCTGAGTAATGAGTGTTTATACATGTATGTAAATGATTAACTATGCATGGAAAATGTATGCATGCATGTGAGAGTGTGTGTGTATGTATGCATATGAAAGTTAGAAAAGTGATGAGTGCATATGCATATAAATATAAGTATGCATGTGTACATCTACATATGTGGTGCATGTATATGCAAGTAAGATAGGAAGGTATACATGTATGCAAAAATGAAGTTAACATATGCATTAAAGTTAGGAAGTTAAAAGTTTTGTATGCATGTGTTAGCATAGGATTAAAATTATGTTAAGTATTAAGAGATAAATTATTAAATGAGTGTTTTATTTTTACAAAATGCATACTTATGTGGGTCTAATGATACTTTTCTTGCAGATCATTGAAGAGACTACAAAGGAGAATATGAGAACGCGAGCATACGGGATCACAAAAATACAATATTTGAAGATTGTTTATTAAGTTGTATAGGAATATCTATAAAGAGAATTGTATTAACTTTTGTATAGGCTTAATTTTCTAAAGATTTCTAGCACTTCCGCTTTTTGATATAATTAAGATTTGTATAGGCTTGAATAAGATTGATTTTGAAATTCTTCATACTGTTTTTATGAAAATTAATTGAGATCTTTACTTTCTTATTTCATATGTCTAAAGAGATAGGATCTACAAGTAGTTCTAAAAACAATTCTAATGTTAAGAATCAAGAATTAGAAGACTTAATAATAGGAACATTGCTTCCGACTTCAATTGATAGTTCAAATAATAATGAAAATATAGAAGTTGAAATTATTAAAGATAAAGTAGTTAAAATTATTAAAGATAAAGTAGTTAGCGAAACTTTACACACTTTAGATTACGATCGTCTTCTTTCTAGAATTTTACCTTTGATTACCATAGTTTTGCCAGAACCGGAGGACAAGACAGACTTATTCCCACCTAATTTAGTTAGAAAACCTAACTCAAACCAAATTAAGAACGAAGAGATTGATTTTGTTAAAGATAAAATTGCAAAAAAGAACTTAGTTATGTCTTATCAATTAGAAGCTATAGAGCATTATAGAAACGCTCATCCTTACGGTCCCTAGTCTAAATAATTAGTTCTTATTTTGCACTCCCATATATTAGAAAGATATAGGTTTTTATTTCACCTAAACTGGAAAAGCAACCGAAGGCCCTAGGCATACTTAGAAGCACCCCGCGTGCAGTCACACGGTTAGGTTAGCGTGATTCTTTTGGAAGAATGTCAGCCTACCTTCACACCCCTCTACGACATCGGGAGTGATCTTTCTTGCCCGCGACTTTTCATGTTCACTTTTATATGTAATGAGTGAAGATTTGAATTCAAATTCAAATTTTGGCTCCCTATGATCAAGCTCCTACATATTAGGATATATTCCTTCAATCAAATGAGCTACTTTTCCACGAATCATTTTGGTAGGTGATTACAAAAAGATTCCAAGTCAAGTTGACTTTTACAATGAGGTAAAGTGGTAATTAACCACTAGCATATGTTCCTATGCTTCTTCATGTATGTGTAGACTTCAATGCATCCTTTGAGCCAAATGTGTAGGCTTGCAATTTACACCAACAGCTCCCCCTCAAGCCAAACATTTTGGCTTAAGTCTTCATCTTCAATCTTCAAATATATCCTATAATCCAATCATGGATTTGAACCTGCAAAGTTTTGTTCCATCCAAAGCTTTAGTCAACAAATCTGCACATTGCATGTTGGTTGATACATAGGTAAGTTGAATGTCCTTGCTTATCAATTTCTCTCTCACATAATGATGATGGACCTCTATGTGTTTGGTCCTAGCATGATAGATAGGATTAGCTGCAAGGTGAAGAGAACTTGTATTATCTCCAAAGATAATTGGAGACCTAATAAACAAACCCAATTCTATATACAAAAGCTTAATCCAAATTGCTTCTTGTGTGGCATTAGCCAGTCCTCTATACTCTGCCTCTGTGGAAGACAAAGCAACAGTAGGTTGCTTCTTTGAAGACCATGAAATTGGTTTGTCACCTGCAAAAGAGATATATCCAGAAGTGCTCCTCCTATCATCCTTGCATCCTGCCCAATCTGCATCTGAATAAATTTTGATATCAATATCTAAAGTGTAAGGAAAATACAAACCATGGTTCTGTGTACCCTTGAGATACTTCAAGATTCTCTTGGCAGCCTCTAAGTGAGGTATCCTTGGCTTGTGCATAAATTGACTTAGCACACTTACTCCATATGCAATATCAATTCTTGTGAGAGTAGCATAGTTCAAGCTACCCACCATACTTTGATAACCTGTAATGTCTTTGACTTCATCACCTTCATCGGCACTTAGCTTTAGGTTTACCTCCATTGGAGTGCTTGCTACTTTAGCATCCTGCAAGTGAAACTTCTTCAACATATCCTGTACATACTTTTTTTGAGTAATGTATATCCCTGAATTAGTATAAACTAATTCAAGCCCTAGAAAATACTTCAATAAACCAAGATCATTGGTCTTGAACTCCATCATCTGGCTTTTGATATCCCTGATTCCATTGACATTATTACCTGTAATGATGATTTCATCAACATAAACACAGAGATATATTACCTCTGAATTACTTCTCTTAATGAACAGAGAAGTTTCAGCCTTGCTCATGACAAAACCTTGGTCTTGGAGATATGTAGTTAACCTCTAATTCCATGCCCTAGGTGCCTCAAAATCCATCCATTCAAGAAGGCATTCTTGACATCCAATTGGTACATGTTCCAATTCTTTGATGCAGCCACACTTACCAACACTCTGATTGTTGGCATCTTGGCCACAGGAGAAAAAGTCTCTTCATAGTCAATGCCTTGGGTTTGTGCAAAACCCTTGGCTACCAATCTGGCTTTGTACCTGTTAATTGTTCCATCAGAGTTTCTTTTCAACTTATAGATCCATATGGATCCTATTACCTTCATGGAGTCCTTCTTAGGTACTAACTCCCATGTGTCACTCTCCTTGAGTGATCCAATCTCTTCATCCATAGCTTCTTTCCATTCTGATTTGGCTATTGCTTCTTCATATGATCCTGGTTCTTCATTTGACAAATCTTTGGCAAGATAAACTGAATGTTTAGTAACAAGAGATGTATCATACCCGTATCTGATAGGTTTTTGCTTTCTCTTTGAGATCTTCTAATTGATTGAGTTGAAGATTCAGGTATGTCTTCAAGATTCTTCATCTTCATTTTGCCCTTGGACTTCCATGCCTTGAATTCTTCAAGGTTGATAGTGTCTTCATCATCTGAACTTGAGTCTTCATTCTGAGTAGGTTCCTCCTTTGCAAGTTTTGGAAATTCCTCTTCCAAATCATAGGGTAGTTTAACCTTCCTGCATTCATTCTCATACCAAGAATCATTTTCATCAAAGATCACATCTCTACTTACCATAAATCCCTTATTGGTAGGATTATAGAACCTATAACCTTTTTGATTTAAATCATACCCAATAAAAATGCATTTTTCAGCCTTTGGGTCTAGCTTACCTCTTATCTGAGAAGGAATGTGCACATATGCTACACATCCAAATATTTTGCAGTGATCTAATGATGGTCTCTTACCATGCCATGCTTCATAGGGTGTCATACCATCAAGTGACTTAGATGGTAACCTGTTTATGAGGTAAGTGGCAGTAGAAACACTCTCTGTCCATAGATAGTTAGGTAACTTCTTCTCATTAAGCATAGATCTAGCTGTCTCAACAATTAACCTATTTCTTCTTTCAGCTACCCCATTCTGTTCAGGAGAATACCTTGTGGTTACTCTCTTTTGATGCCTCTGTCCTACAAGAAGTCTTCGAATTCATTGAAGAAGTACTCACCTCCTCTATCTGACCTTAGCCTATTCAAATTCCTTCCTGTCTGATTTTCAACTAATGCAAGATATTTCTTAAAACAATTAAATACCTCATCCTTGTGCTTCATGAAGTATAATACAATCCATCTCCTATAATGATCAATGAAAGGCACATAGTACCTTGAACATGAGACTGAGGGGTCTTTGCTTGGTCCCCATACATCTGTGTGTACAAGCTCTAGGTAGTCTTCATGCATATATCCTTTCTTGGAGAAGGGTAACTTGTGAGACTTACCAAATTGACAAGCACCACACTTGTAAATCATATGTTGCTTGGATACATTAGGTATCCCAAGCACACATTGGTCCGTGCACATTTGTTTCAAGGTTCTTTCTCCTATGTGCCCTAACCTTTTGTGCCAAATCTCAAGCTCTGAAAGTGTTTGATCTTTATAACTGTATAGTGCAATATTCTTTGTATCTTCCAACTCAAAAGTGAAAAGTCTACTTGATTTTTCTCCTTTAGCAATCCTCTTGAACCCATGTCTTGGGTCTTCCACAAATGCTCCATATTGATTGAATCTGACCTGCAAACCTTTCTCCACAATCTAACCAACACTCATCAAATTTTTGGTAATGGTTGGTACATAGAGTACCCTGCTCAACAAATTTTGATTACCATCACAAGTCTTAACATTTCCAACTTTAACTACTGAATGCTTTGTATCATCACCTGTTTGGACTTGATGTTTACCTTTTGGTTCCTCAAGATTAGAGAGTAGTGCCACATTGCCAGCCACATGATTTGAGCACCCTGAGTCAATGTAGAATAGGTGGTCATCATTTGTACGTGACTCTGAAGTCATGTTCATGATCAGAAGAGAGTCATCCTACTCCTCTGTGTAGTTGTTGTAGTCCTTTCTGGTTTTGAATCCTCCTTGGTAGTTGCCATTGTAATTGTTGTTGTAATTGTTGTTGTAATTGTTGTTGTGGCCTTGGTGATGGTTGAAGCTTCCTCTTGACTCTGAGTATCCACCTCTTTGGTAGCCTCTTCCTCTCTGATTTTTGTAATTCTTGAAACACTCATCTATAGTATGATTTGATAAACCACAAATGTTGCATGGTGATGAGTTATAGGGTCTCCCCCTACCTTGCTTACCTCCTCTGCCCCTTCCTCTTGAAGATCTACCGCTCCCTGCATAGTTGGCTTGGGAGGTAGAACCTTCATCTTCCATTTTTTTGCTCTTTCCTTTATCCTTAGACTTCTTATCAGTGTATAGGGCAGAAGAGTTATTACCTTTGGATGTATCTCCATTTTTTGTGAGCTTTGCTTCATGTGTAAATAGTTGTCCCATGAGAGTTGTAAGATCTGGAGTGTGCATGTCCATGTAGAGATCCATTGCAGTAGTGAAGCTTTCCCATTTTTCATCAACCTTGATGCCATTGATCACTTGCCTTACAATTTGTTCTTCTTCAATCTCTTCTCCTATGCTTGCTAACTGATCTGCAACATCTTTGATCTAGGTTACAAATTCTGAAACAGCTTGCTTAGGTTGCTTCCTTAGTGTTGTGAATTCAATCCACAACTGATTTTTTCTAGCCCTTGTATTGGAAGAAAAGTATGATGACAAGGTTTCTTAAGTTTCTTGGGATGTCTTACAATTTCTAATATGTGTCAAAAGAAAGTCAGAGATAGAGTTGAGTAAATAAGACCTTGCCAATGCATCCTTACCACACCATGTGTTGAGTTTTTCTTGTTCTTCCTTGGTTGGCAATCCTCTTGCTTTGAATGAGGGCAATTCCTCATCTCCTGAGATGTATCCATAGAGACTCCTTCCTTGTAAGTAGATCTTCATCCTTAGAGACCATGCTTGATAGTTGTTCCTATCCACTTTTTCAATAAATGAAGGAAAAACATCTCCCATTTTACCTCTATTGCTCTGATACCACTGTTGGGAAAGATGGATGGATGCTCCAAGAGACTGAGTAGGTACTGCTACTCCTGCTTTGTACCAGCCCTCTTTTGCTTCAGACTTGATAAGTAGACCTTCTTAGTTTTCCAATAACACCAAAAAATGGCCTATGTACTTTGGAAGTGATGTGTGTAATGATTGAACCAAAACAGATAACTTTGAAGTTCACAAACTCAAGAAAACCTTCTATTTATGTCTTGACACCTGCTGAATGTTTTGCTCACTGTGACCAGCACACTAGAAATTGATAAAATTCCTTCTAGGGGTATTTAATTAGCATAGTAAGCTACCATTTTCAAGTGTAATGATGTAAAAAGATAAACTATGCTAAGAGAAATCAATTTAGCAAGTTTAGCTATACCCCCGACTTTTTAGGACTGTAGCAGAAAATGACCAGAGTTCACTTCGATGCAGATTTCTCTAGAATGGCTGAAAAGAATTACTTCAAAACTTTGACAAAATGTAGAAGACTTTGAGCTGAATCCAAAAAGCTTTGAATCACTGAATTTGGTGAAGAATACACCGAGATATGCCCTTGACAAGTTGACAGACTTTTGAGTAGACTAACAGAGAACTCAGAGATGAATGATGTAAATGTATCTATTAATGAACACTTGTATACAATCCCATTGGCATGAACAATATTGCCTAATGGTGTAGAGAGGTGTAGGCTATAGTATAGTCCTCACACACACTCAAAATCAGAAATGGGAAGCTCGGGAGTGATCTTTCTTGCCTGCAACTTTTCATGTTCACTTTTATATGTAATGAGTGAAGATTTGAATTCAAATTCAAATTTTGGCTCCCTATGATCAAGCTCCTACATATTAGGATATATTCCTTCAATCAAATGAGCTAATTTTCCATGACTCATTTTGGTAGGTGATTACAAAAAGATTCCAAGTCAATTTGACTTTTACAATGAGGTAAAGTAGTAATTAACCACTAGCATATGTTCCTATGCTTCTTCATGTATGTGTAGACTTCAATGTATCCTTTGAGCCAAATGTGTAGGCTTGCAATTTACACCCACAAATAAGCAACCAACCATGGCATTATCTTCTACCGAAGCCAAATATAGAGGTTTGGCTAATGCAACTCAAGAAATCATGTGGTTAAAGTCTTTGTACACAGATCTTGGACTTCATTCTTCAACACCTCACATTTTTGGTGACAACACAAGCTCACTACATCTAGCAGCTAATCCGGTATACCATGCTAGAACCAAGCATATTGAAGTCCACTACCATTATGTAAGGGAGAAGCTAATGAGCAAGGATATTCAACTATCCTATGTCTCTACAGATATGCAATGTGCAGACATGTTGACTAAAGCTCTTGATGGTACAAAGTTAAGTAGAGTCAAGCTGATGATTTGCTTGCAGGAAATCAAGGATAATTGAAGACTTATTTGGAGGCCAAGCATGTTAGGCTTGAGGGGGAGCTGTTGGTGCATTTTACCCAAGCCTACATGCTTGATATGCTTGATATTATCCTCATTTGTAAGTCACATGTGTAGTCATGTGAACACCTCTTGTAAAAGAGTTCTTTTTTATATCTTGTAATTTAAAAAAAGAAAAAAGGAAAAGGATGGCTTACCTCATCCATGATGTAAAAGCAAAGTCGTGGCTCTAACTACCTAAAACCACAAATTTTTGAGCTGAGGGAATATCTGCTAACTCTGGGGATCACTTTTAGGTGGAGCCATTCGAATTCAAATTCAAAACTCCCTCCAAGATTAGCTATAAAAAGAGCAAGAAGGAAGAGGCAATTAGCAAGCCTTGTACGTGACCACTTCATGTCATTTTGTAGAGATTGAAGAGCTTACTCCATAGCTCTATCATTCTACTCCCATTGTGCAAAGATTCATTGCCAATGTGGTTGTAATCATATGTGAATCTATACATTTATCATCATCTACTTCTCTGTTTTGTTCTC